>JAVGWX010000016.1:19425538-19678038 GCA_036924085.1 Ariolimax columbianus | reverse complement strand
CACATATACATTCACTCACCTACACACCCACACATACACACACATACACGAGCACAACTACAGAGTCTGACATCGATGCAGGCAGACAGATTAACCTACAGAAAGGTGGGCGATAGAGACAGATAGCGAGAGAGAAAGATAGAGAGAGAGAGAGAGAGAGAGAGAGAGAGAGAGAAAGACAGACAGACAGATACAATTATGTACGTATGTAGTTAAGTAGACACATATAAACAGGTCATTATATAGATATATATGCAAATGGATGGATGCTGGAATGGATATGTAATTATGTGTGTCTGTGTTCAAATCAAACCGGGACTTATTGCTCTAGTTCTATCTGAATGGGTTATAGCGTGCTGAAACTACTATCATTAGTTAGGGGCACTTGTGTTCCACTACGGTAAGGTGGCCCACTTACTATTGGCCAGTCAAGTAGCAGAAAATAAAAATGGTGAACAACACTGTAAGTCCACCATTTTAACAGCGTGTTGTGATGAAGTTTCTTGTGATAGAAGGCGTGAAATCTGAACACACAGAAGACTGCAATCACAATACGGTGAGGAGAAACTCAGTCGCAGTAAGATATTTAAATGATGTAAGCGTTTCAGAGAAGGCCGTACATCCGTGAGTGATGATCCTGGCCGTAGATGAAAAATCAACGCATAATCTGTTGCAAAATTAAATTGCACAAAAGGCAAGTCTTTCTATGCGAACGGTGAACACTGTTTTTGAGAACATTTGCATTTTTTTTAAGGTAAATGCACGTTGGGTGCCAAAACAGCTTTCCGCTTTTGACCGGCAGAGAAGAGTTCAAGCCAGCACTGAATTGAAGGAACGCTTTGACTTGGAAGGTATTACTTTTTGGATTGCTCCAGATTAAAGTTCAGACCTCACCCCAAACGACTTGCACCTGTTTGGACCCCTAACAGAATTCCTGGGAGATCAGCATTTCAGCTCTTATGACGAAGTGAAACAGGCTGTCCTGGATTGATTCAGACATACTGACAAATCGTTCAATGCGCAAGCTTTTTAAGCATTACTTTAGAGCTGGGATAAATGCAGAAAAGCTGGAGTTTATTAAGAACAATTTTTTTTTGCCTTACAAAAAAAAAATGTCTCAGTTCGACTTGAACGCACCTCGTATGTGTGTGTCTTATATATAAGAATAGAGACATAGACAGTCAGACAAACATACAGCCATAAACACAGAAAGATAGGCAGATAACCACACACTCAGGCATACTGGCATATAACAGACAGGCATAAATATAGAGCGGATCAAGATAAACACGACTGCAGCGATCATTCTCATTGCTGGACTCCCGACTCGGCACAAATCATTTATTACCTTAAACACGAACATAACCCATCTTATGTGATTCATTTCCATGAGAAGGCGTTAATTGCCAACAAAATCAATATTCGTGAACGACCACTTTATCCCATCAATACACAACCATAACGTATGTGGGCAACTTAGATTTAGTTTGGGATTCTATTTTCCAAGTATGCAAACAGATTCCTGAAATCATGAAATCAAGAATGAATATAATTATTTTAGAAGGTTAGTTAGATAGTTAGTTAGTAAGTTACGTAGTTAGTTATTAAGTAAGTTAGTTAGTAAGTTAGTTAGTTAGCTAGTTAGTTAGTAGGTTCGTTAGTAAGTTAGTTAGTTAGCTTGTTAGTTAGTAAGTTAGTTAGTTAGCTAGTTAGTTAGCTAGTTAGTTAGTAAGTTAGCTAGTTAGTTAGTAAGTTAATTAGCTAGCTAGTTAGTAAGTTAGTAACGCTAGTTAGTTAGTTGCACATAGCAAGCGATGATGGCGACATTGTCAGACAGTTTTGTCTTGATGATGTAACTTGCGCTGTATTTGGATTACAGTTAGGCAACTGCGCTGGTCATCAACCTCACTCTCTAGTTTCGAGCTACCTTTGATCAGTGGCAAGACATAAGTCAAGACGACTGGTGGTAACTCAGGATGAAGCCACTCTGATCACAGCTCCCTTGAGACAAAGAGTCGCTTGAAACTAGCGGGATTCGATCGCTCACCGTTTCCATTCATCGCCTTACCTTTCGACAACATCACTAACCGTGTGAGTGATGTGTCATGAACCTGTGGCTAACAAGGCAGGGCCCCATCTCTTCTTGGCGATGTGTTAGTCCATTGTTATTAGCCGGTATGTACATTTTCCAGGCACATTAACTGTCATAAAACAGGGCGAAGGACACCAATCTCATGAGGTTCAACCGTGTGCAATGGATCGTGGAAATACAACTCAGGGTATCCTAAATACTTCTGCAAATAGCTAAAGATCATGCTAGGTTAATCGAAGTTAAAAACACCACAAAATGAACTAAGTAACTAATCCATATGGAAAACTACAATACGTTTCCGTGGACATACGTGTAAGTCGTCAACTAGTGTGAATTCCAGTAAAATCTGTATTCTGATCGCATCCATAATGGACTTAGACACGAAAACAAAACTAGATTGCGGTCGGTTAGGCGCCATCTTGGTGCAGTAGATGAAAAACATGAAATGTAAACTTTACAACAACAAAATAAATATAAAATTTAAACAAAAGCAAAAAATATAACTCGAAGCTAGCAAGGATTAAGTGACGAATGTGCTAATGAAAAGGAACGTTTACTGGTATTTTTATTTTTTAACTGAATTAGTGTATTTCTCTAATCATGAAATCAAACAGTTTTTGTAGGAAGATCGGACTCCCGTGGTCAGTGTAGAGCACGTTCAAAATTCCTTCGCAGTTGGAAATAGAAACAGTAGGCTTATCGGCCGATGTCAGGGCAAAATTCCAGTTAAAAATCTACATAAGTTATTTGTACCATGTTTAGGTGGTTTGTTAAGAGGATGAATAGATGGCGCCTAACCGGATGTGGGTTTACTTAGCTCTAGTGTCTGATGGATTCGCACATCGCTTCATTTATCTTTAAAGAAGCTGGTTGTATACATACTAGAGTCTTCTTCACTAGTATACAGACGTTAAGTTAAGTTACATCTGCTACTGTGTTTGATCGCAAACTTTTTTGAATGCCCATTCTTAAATCTACAACTGCAGTAATATCTTCATCATTCTAAGCCAAGCATTCTTTATACTTCACTTTCTCTAGTCGCTTCTCATGTGGGTTTAATCCAGCGCATTGGGCCGAAGTTACAGTACACTGAATGACATGACGGCTGCTAGCGGCTTATAGCTAGTGTAGTCTGGCTAACAGAAGAGGGTTCAAAGGGGAAATGTAAACCTGGTATCCACACACACAGACCAGCTGAAAACGATGTGTCAGGCCGAAAGACGCTTTTATCGCAGTTTTGCTGTTGTTATTGAATGCCCCGGTGGTCTCTGTGGCGAAGTGGTCAAGCCGTTTGCCTCGTGTTCAGACGGTTGAATTTCGATTTCGAGCTGTGACGGTCTGTCCATGATGTAAATTTTTTCCGGAGATCCCTGGGTTCATCGCTGGAGCTACGGAGTTCGTGCTTTGGGCGATGCTCTCGACAGATGGGGTACCAATGTGCCGAGAGAGGCCGAGCGAAAATGGGGAAAAAACATGAGGCAATGAAGTCGAGCTCCCGCTGACATTTTTTTAATTTTTTTAATTTTTAAAAATCTGTTTTTATTGAATGCCCTTGATGATTAGATTTATTCTTTTGTGGACCCTGAAAAAGACGTGAAATTACGTTTTCTTGACGCTTTTATTCCATCCTGACCGTCCTGATGAAGGTAGTCCGGGGTCATCCATGCGGTCCTCCTTGGCTTCCTCTGCGAGTCGATCACTACTACGGGGATCACGTCGATATCTCACCTCATTAGTCAGTCTGCCTTGAAAACAGTCCGATTTTATTGAGGACTACGGAGAAGCCGATGTGAGGGTCTTTAGCCAATATATTTTGCCTAACTAGTCGTTAGGCTTCCTCCCCTAGCCTGGCTGTAAACTATGACACAACGTCTTTTCCAGAGCAGACGCCGACGAAGAAGAAGAAGAAGAAGATGAAAAAAGTCTAGGTAAAACGAAGCTAAAGAAAAAGAAGAAAAAGAAGAAGAGGTAGAAGAAGAAATAGAACGAGAAAGAGACGATTAAGAAAGAGAAGAAGAATGAGAACGAAAAAAAGGAGAAGAAAAAGAAGAAGAAGAAAAAGAACAAGAGGAAGAAAAACAGCAAAAGCAGAAGAAGAAGAGGACAAAGAAGAAGGAGAAGAAGAAGAAGAAGAAGAAGAAGAAGAAGAAGAAGAAGAAGAAGAAGAAGAAGAGGAAGAACACAAACAGGAAGAAGAAGATGAAGAAGAAGATGAAAAAGATGAAAAAAAAGGAAAAGCAGAATCAGAAGAAGAAGAAAAAAAAAAGAAGAAAGAGAACGAAAAGAAGAAGAAGAAAAAGAAAAAGAACGAGACGAAGAACAAGAAAAATGAGATTAAAAAGAAGATGAAGAAGAAGAAGAAGAAAAAGAAGAAGAAGAAATCCAACATATGTCAATAAATGTTCATGCTGCTGTCTGAGATTGTATCTAATGTACGACACACACTTTCTGTTCCCAATTTCTATTTCTGTTCTCTGCCCCAGATCTGTGTTTCTCGCTACCTCTGGTCCAATATTAATGAGGCTCTGATTAGTAACATCGAAAAGGCAAGTGAAGGGAAATTAAAATTAATGGGGGATTTCAACTTTTCAGAAATAAAATGGGATATGGCAGAAGCACTTGTAGTGTCAAAACCTTTTGTTAAGTACATAACTGACAATTTTGTGATTCGACATGTAGAAGTAACCCCCAGAGGCAAAAACACACTTGACTTAGTTTTTAACTAAAAAGGAAAATATGATTGAAAACGTTACCGTTGGAGAAGTGTTTGGTTCTTCTTCTTCTTCTTCTTCTTCTTCGTACGCAGTCAGACAGTAACCATTATTTTTTCGAAAAAAAGCGGCGGTCATCCTGAGGCTGTCGCCACTGCCATAGAGCTTGTCTTGCAGTTCCACTGGTGATGGCTACATCTGCTATCTCTCATCGTCGTATGTCGGGCTGTTCTGCAGCAGATGTTCAGCGGTCATTTTACCGGTACCGCACGGGCATTCGTCGGTACCACCTATCTTTAATTTGTTGAATAGGTGGTACCTCAGTCTATTGTGGCCAGTGCGAAGTCTAAAGACAACGACCTGCTCTCTTCGGTTCAACTGGTAATAGGCATCGTTTATGGTGTAACCAGTATGTTCGGTTTCCCATTTGGTCATGTATCTGGCTTTGATAAGCCGTTTTGACTCTTCGTACGTCATACTAGTATCTGTTTGTGGTAGTCTTGCACCTTCTTTTGCCAGTCTGTCTGCCTCCTCGTTGCCTTGGATGTTGCAGTGTGATGGGACCCACTGTACCACTACCCTTTTTGGTGCGGACTGCTGGCACAGTTTGCAGAGTGCTGCTCTTAAGTCATTAAGCTCAGTGTTTTTCTGGCTTTTTTATCGCTGGGACTACGGCGAGAGCATCTGTAAGCAGCACAATATGGCTTTCATTTTCATTGTGTGTCACCATTTCTTCCACTGCCGCCCTCAGTGCCTCTGCCTCCGCTCTGAAATTACTTGTGTACTTACCAGTAGCGAATGACAGTGTTATGTGTCTGCCATTTGGTAGGTTCAGGAATGCTCCTGCCCCTCCGTTCTGTGTAGTGTTTGTTACAGAACCGTCGGTGTATGCATGGGTCCAGTCCATGCTTGGGTAGCTTTTCGATATAAAGCTTAGGGTAGTATCTCTCCTTTCTTTTTCAGTTTGGCCGTTTTTGTTTCCAATACCTGGTATATTTTCTACCACCTCTGGAAATATATCCTGCCTCCAGGTAGGTTTTCGTACAGTAGTGATGGGTTTTGGTGTTGTTAGTGCGTTTATGGGATCTTCGTGCATCTTTGTTTTGGCTATTTCTGCAAAGTTTCTCCGCTATAGTTTCCCATTTCCCAAATTGTTTAGTCTCTGGTTCATTGGATGGTCAGTCAGTCTTCGGAGTTTCTCTGACTGCAGCTGGGCTCTGCAGTCTCTTCTATCGGTCATGGATTGCAGTTTTGTAATCTTTTCAAGTTCTACAATTGGCGTTGACTTCATGCCTCCTGTTATAACTCTCATGGCTTGGTTTTGAAGTTTGCTAACTTTATCGAAGTTCGCCTTTGCTGCTGTTGTCCATGCCGCAATGCCATACTCGAGAACTGGTCTCACTCTTCCAGTGTACAGTTTCTTTAGTATGCCTTTGTCTGATCCCCAGCTTGTGCCAGCAAGTGTCCTCATGATTGCCATTCTTTCTCTGGCTCTCATTCGGTTTCTCTCGATCTGACTTTTCCATGTCATGCGCCGATCAAATGTGACTCCCAGATAGGTTGGGTTGTCGTTTGGCTGCAGGAATTTGCCATTTAAACTTAATTTGGTATTTTGGGGTTTTATTGAAAGCGAGAATATTGTACATGTGGTTTTCTCCTCGTTTATTTTGACCAGCCATGAGTTCGCCCACTCTTCCAGCGATGTTAGGGCCTGCTGCATCCGATTTCTTGCTATGGTGAGATTCTTTTCAGAGGTCCACATAGCTAGATCGTCTGCAAACATTGAGCTATGGACTCTCCTTGGTATATTCTCTGTAATGTCGTTTATATATACCAGGAAGAGTGTGGGTGACAGTACTCCCCCTTGGGGTACTCCCTGCTCGAGTGTCACCTTTTTGCTCATCTGCCCTTGTACTTGGACTCTGGCCGTTCTTTGTTTGAGGTAGTGGTTGATCCACTTGTACATTTTCCCACCAACATCACTTTTTCTTAGCTTGACTCTAAGTCCGTCTTTCTAGAAGTGTTTGGTTCAATTAACCATCAAATCATCCGTTGGTATCTTATTTCAGGGAAAGAAGTAAACATAAACACGCGAACATACGACTACTCTAAGGCAGATATTAAGAAGATAAAAGAGGCAACGAGCCTCATAATCTGGAAAGATATTTCTGGGTAACAGATGTTTAACAAAAGTGGGGGAGTTTTAAAACAGTTCTAGAAAAGCTAAAAGAGGAATATGTTCCATGTAGGTAAGTAAACCAAAAACGTAAAAAGTGGATAACTAGATTTATAGTTAAATGTAGAAGAGCTAAACATGAAGCATATGAAAAATATATAGAGGCAGGCAAATCAAAAGAAACATATGTACAATATTTGGACAAGTAGAACATAGCCCAGAAAGTGAATAAAACAAATAGACTTCGAAAAAAAACTTACTCAGAGGATCAAGATTGATAGTGAAAGCTTCTTTTTTTATATTAGAAATAAACAAAGAACGATAGACAAAGCAGGCCCTCTCATAGACAGCACATGAAAAATAATAAGTGAGAATAGGGAGGTAGCTAATCTACTCAATCAGTACTTTGACACAGTCTACACAAAAGAGAACTGCTCCAATATACTAGAACCTTTAAATATTTTCAAAGAGACATGGATACAGCAGGATTAAGATTAATCTGTATTATAAAGCAAATGGTTTTAAAAAAATTGGATGGGTTGAAAGTGGATAAATATCCAGGGCAAGATAGTATTCATCAAATTGCTGTTTTAAATTAGAGACCAACTAGCAAAACCATTGGCTATATTATGTTGCAAGTTATTGTTCCACGGTATTGGAAAAATGCAGGAGTGATCCTCTTTTTCAAAAAAGGCAAAAAATCAGATCCAGCAAATTATAACCCGTTAAATTATAACATAGTCTGTAAATTGATAGAGTAAATAATCAAATAAAACATTGTAATCCATTTAGACAGGTTTAATATAATCATAAATATTCAGCATGGGTTTACTAGAGGGAAATCGTGTTTAACAAATATATTAGAATTCATGGAGGAGGTTACTAAAATGATAGATAAAGGGGAGCCAGTATGAGTTATGTATCTCTATTTTGCAAAGGCCTTTGGTAGAGTACCTCATCAACGATTATTTCGAAAGTTACAATCACATGGAAAAGGTGGGAAAGTTAACAAATGGATTGGAAATTGGTTAACGGGAAAAATGCAGAGAGTGGGCATAAATAAGGAGGAGAGTGCTGTGAAGTTAAAAATTAAAGTGCCACAAGGCTTGGTTTTGGGACCAATTTTTGTTCTTGATATATATGAACGATTTTGACATTGATATGGGATCCATTATTGCAAAATTTGCTGATGACACAAAACTATGCAGTAGTGTCTCATCTAAAGCAGAAGTGGATGTATTGAGGTTGAATTTAGATAAAATTCGAGAATGATCTGTAATCTGGCAAGTGGAGTTTAATGTAGATAAATGTACAGTCATCCACATGAGAAGATCAAATATGGAACATAATTACAGAATGGGCGAGAACAATATTAGAAAGATAGAAAAGGAAAGGGAATTAGGGATTATAATAGATCATACAGTTATGGTAAGTGAGCAAGTCCAGGTAGCAGTGAAAAAGGCAAATGCAATATTATGTATGTAAAAAGAAATATTAAACATAGGAACAAGGAAGTGATAGTCAAACTGTATAAAGCATTAGTTAGACCTAGATTGGAGTACTGTGTACAGGTGTGGAGTCCTTACCATAGAGGGGATATAAACATGCTGGATTAAAAAAAAGTGCGACAAAGCTGATAGTGGGATTCCAGAATTACAGTTATGAGGAGAGACTCAGAAAAACCGGCCTAAAGTGTCTAGAAATTAGAAGAATTCGAGGTGACTTAATACAGGTTTATAAGATAATCAAAGGAAAGGATAAATTAGACTATAACAAGTTTTTTTTCTTCAAAATACAACCACTTACAAGAACAAGAGGGCATAGCTACAAATTAACTAAAGAAAGGTCTAGATTAGATATTAGGAAATATTTTTGAAGTCAGAGAGTAGTGAATGTTTGTAAGTTACAGCTGGCCTTCAGCTAGGGATATACGCCTTGGAGATGAGATGTTTCCGAAGACTTTTAAACGTCACGTACAAAGATCGAGTTACAAATGAGGAAACACGAGATAGAATTACAACAGCATTAAGGCCCATTGAAGACCGCTTGGCAACTGTCAAAAGAAGGAAACTCGCTTGGTACGGTCACATACCGATCAGCTTATAACTTACCCAATCAGCTCAGCACTTATCCGATCAGCTTAGAACTTACCCGATCAGCTTAGAACTTACCCTATCAGCTTAGAACTTACCCGATCAGCTTATAACTTATCCGATCAGCTTAGAACCAATCATGGTGGAGGAAGAACCCTGTCGTTGTTTCGAATGCCCACAATGAGCAGGTTTACTCTTTGTGCGCACTAAAAAGGACCTTAAAGGGCGGGTAGCTTTCCTTACATCCGGAACGTGAAGAGCAAGGCGGGCCGGGGTTCTCCAGGCGGTTGTGCTATGCTTGACTTCATCACTACTACGGGGATTAAACCCGTGGCTGGTTAGTTGGATATCAGATGCCCTGACGGAAAGAACCTTTGTCCGACGCGTGGAATCTTGGATATCATAAGCAAAGCGAATATGTCCAGGACTGCCTCAAGGGTCTCCGCTTTCACCGGTGCTATTCATGATCTGCACAGTAAAAATGACCAAGATTCAACCCACAGGGACAGGGCGAACGTTAACATTTACAGATGACATCCTAACGTGCAGGACTGGCTCAGACAGGTTAAAGACATCCAGGAAATCTTGCAAGCAATATCACTGTGGTATGGCGACTCAAACTCCAAGACCAATCCGGACAAGGCCTGCATGATGTGGTGCTCTTTGAATAATTCTATAGTAAAGGCTGACCTCCTGAACATCCCATTGAGGGATACACCATTAACAAATGTGACAATTGAAATACCTCGGAGTGACATTTGATCGCAGTATCTTCTATAATTGCCATGTTGACAACACCGAACAAAGTTGTAAGTGAGGGTTAGGAGCACTAAAGACTATGGCTGCTGCCGACTTTGAACAGCGCCTCATGTTCATTCTATTTCGTCAGGTCGTGTTGTCCGTTATCGATTACAGAATGGACATCCTCACACTACCAAGAACACAGTGTAAAAGGTTCTGGGCTTGACTAGAGATACCCCGATTGTGATGATGGGGTACATGTTAGGATTGTAATCGGTGACATCCAGACATAAACTAGCACAAGTAAAAGCCTATATGGGTGTCATCACAGGTCACGCGTTACCCTCTGTACAGTAGTATCTCAGACACCAAAGGATCAACAATTAAGAGAGGGTCGTCATGGATGGCACATGTAGAGAAAACAATCAGACATGTCACCTCAGTTGAGGCGATAGTCAAGTGGAAAGAATGAATCCAAACGGGTGATAGAATTATAGAGAATCAGAGAGTCATCATAACATTAGGCAAGGGATTCAAAGAATGGGACAACGGGAGAGCAGAGCACGAGGTGAATCGGCTGCTAAAGGAGAACACGCAGCATAGTGATGCCGTCATATACACAGACGGATCAGTACGACTTAACTGGACACCAGGCTGGGGCTTCTTGGTTAGAATGAGTCGACAGGTCGTTGCCGTGTGCAGAAGGGCATGCATGTCAACAACCTCCAGTTTGAGAATAGAGATGGATGTCTGAAACGTCTTTAACAATGGCAGTCATGGTGACAGACGCGCTATCCGTACTTCAGAAGGTACAGAATGGATGGCTTAGGTTCGAGTGGATAGCAGCTGTTGAGGACTCAAACCTCTAAGGGTTCATATGAAATTACTGTTCTGGTCCCCCCGGGGTTCAGGACAACGAAAGAGCTGACATCTTGGCTTCACAATCTCCCATCATGGTCATGTTAGTGATGGATATGAATGACACTGCAATAGATGAAGCAGCAATCCACAAACTTTAAAATGTGGACATTAAGCCAGATTCGAGTGGAGTAAGGCGCATGAGAGGACTGAGAAAGAGAGTGTACAACCAGCGAGCTACAGGGACGATCAGCATCAATACACTGAGCCAATTGCTGAGAGAGACTGAGCACCTAGGAGTAATCCCGGAGTGCAGTGACTTTGATTTTTATAAACAAACAAACAAACCGGCAGAAAGAAGTTATCAATCAACGTGTTTGCCACTAATTTACACCTCTTGTCACAGTTAACTGTGACCATTGCTTCCTCGTGAGATAACCCCATCCTCTTAAAAAACGACACACTACTGCTGCAACTAATTGTTGTCTCGTGCTTTATTATCTTCCACTTTCCCTTAACTCATCCGTGTTTTCGCTAGTTTATTATTGATGTTTTTCTTTGTCCCTGATGAAGACCTACTGGTCATAATGTAGGTTTCGTTTGTGTTTTCGTCCCAGTTCTGAATCTGACCATACCTATTTATAATTGTTATCTCCCTTTAAATGTTTTTTTTTTACACTGATTAAATAAAAAAAAACCAATTAAATATTCTATACTACTCAAAATAATTAAAAGAGTACTTATCACATCTAACCATTAAAAAAAAATTGTTGCAGCAAATATTCAACAAAAATATTTTTAATTTGTGGTGAGATTTGGTACGTGACTCTTGAATTGTTGTGAGTAGCTTTGAATAAGTTTGTTGGCTCATGATGCTGAGCAGTGCATGAACTACAGCGGTCAGCGACATAAAGCTGACTGCTAGGGTCAGGGCCAGCAAACCAGAGCTGCCAAGACCCTTCAACACCTCCACGTGCTGATCATGGACAACATTCTGCGATAGAGTACATTGACTAAGGAGAAGCAACACCAACAACAACAACAACAAACTCACGTCATATAGTTTAACCATGCTGAAGTCGGATGTGTTGGACCGAAATGTGCATATATCTCAGTCAACCTGGAAATTACGGCACAGTGCAATCCGTTCTTTGGACTACATCCTGCTACTTGCAAAGCCTTTTTCAGGGCTTGGTAGTGGGAGTTTGAGAACAAAGAAGAAGAAAAAGATTTTTTTTTAAAACATAGGGGATGGTTATATTTTAAAAGGAAGAGATTGCCGTAACTAACTGTAAAAACAGGTACCAACTGACATTAGTAAATCAAATCATTGGGCAATTAACTATAAAACTTAATTGCAGGCGAGTTGAAGATAACTGCCCAAAGAGCCTTATACAACACGACTTTCGTTCCGACACTATCTTACTTACGTCAAAAATTAACACTAACATCAAATGAAAAACGACACATCGTAACAACAGAAATGAAATGCCTGCGAAAAATATTGGACGCAACAAGGAGAGACAAAACTTAACTTAACGTAACGTCTTTATACTGGTTTAGAGAACTCTGCAGAGTCTGTATACAACCAGTTTCATTTACATCACCTTGCTCTAAAATCTATGCGCATCCAATTTATTCTTAAATGCATTATCTGTCCCTGCCTCCACTACCTCCCGTGGCAATGCATTCCAAGCATCTGCCACTCTCTGACTAAAAAAATATTTCCTAATATCTAATGTGGATCTCTCGTTAGTCAACTTGTACCTTTGCCCTCTTGTTCTTGTGGGTGTCTGTACATGACCAGAAACGATGACATCAGGAAACTAGTGGAAACAACATCAGTATTAGACAATGTCAAAAGAAAACAACTAAAATGGTTTGGCCCCATAATAAAACTACCAACACACAGCACCCTTCATCGCTATTTAGATACAACAGATTCAAAAACAAAGGTGGCTTGAGAAATATCTGAAGCGGTGAACGCCACAGTGCACGAGGTACACAGTCGGGCTCGTTCTAGAGATCTCTTCATAACCGAAAACAGGATAAGTCAAAAGAAAGAAAGAAAAGTACTGAGATTCCTAGACAGCCAAGAGAGCAGTTTATTCATGTTTGGGATAACTTGGAAAACTGGTATTTAAACATGCAGGTTATACCTGCTGCCAGGTAGCCGAAGGCAGTTCGTAGTATGTTCTTTTACGGTGTATTGCATATTGGGTATGAATTTAATTACTTTGTAGCAATGTGTCCTGCTAATCGGCCTATTTTTAACGATTTTGAACATACTAATATTCTTAGACGTACAGGAAATCAGGAAATCGACATGTTTTCCGTGAGTTTCCAATATGACCAGACGTTGGTCTCACCTTGCTCGAGATCAGGCGACACGTTGGATTCGAAACTCCACCGTCTCGCTCTTTCATTTGTGAAGAGGCTAAAACCTTTACTTCTCACACATAGCGATTCCAATGACTATGATAATAAAGGTTTATGACTTGACTTGCCTTCGTTCGTTCTCAATACCCCGCTACCACGTCCTGAAAAGGGATTAAGTAGCAGAATGTAGTCTAGAGAACGGAATGTGTTGTAGTTAACAGCTTGACTGCGATGCTTGCACCTTTCGGTCCGATACATCCTCATGGTGGTTCTGTGGGTGTCAAGAATAGGTCCAATGTAACGTTCCGTGGATGTTATAAAAGTCCATTAAAATTGGTCTCGCATGACTCAAGCAACTTTCTATGTAACACCGCCACTGCACATATTTGGATACAACCTTCCTGTACAATGGCACACTGTAGAGTTGGGCCTATGCTTCGTTTGGAAGTGATAGTCAAATGTATAAAGCATTAGTTAGACCTAGACTGGAGTACTGTGTGCATGTGTGGAGTTCTCATCATAGAGGGGATATACACATAATGGAAAGGATACAAAAAAGAGCGTCAATGATTGTGGGATTCCAGAATTACAGGTATAAGAAAAGAAAACCCGGCCTTTGGGTGTCCAGAAAAGAGAAGAATTCGAGGTGACGTAATACAGGTTTATAAGATAATCAAAGAAACGGATTAATTAGACTATAACAAGTTTATTTCAAAATTCACAACCACCTACAAGAACAAGAGGGAGTAGCTACAAATCAACTAAAGAAAGGTCCAGATTTGATATTAGGAAATATTTTGTAGTGAGAGAGTGCTGAATGCTTGGAATGCATTGCCACAGGAAGTAGTGGAGGCAGGGACAATTAATGCATTTAAGAATAGATTGGACGTGAATATCTTTTATAACAAGGTAATGTAAATGAAATTGTTTGTATATAGACACTGCAAAGTCTTCTGAACCAGTATAAAGAAGTTAAGTTAAATTAAGTTTGGAGCGATGAAGGTAATCATCAACATCACTAGATATAAAGTAGAAATAATTATGAAACATTGTGGTAGCGGGAGATTGAGAACGTACGAAGAAGAAGAAGAAGACGACGAATAGGAAGAAGAATTGTACAAATGTCGTGTTTAATTCTATACACATGTTATCATCAGTGTTGGAAACGAAGTGCGGTGTAGCTGTCAGTGACATTCAACTCAAGTTAGAAGCGAGGACATGCCCACCGTAACCTGCTTGTCACTTTAAACTATTTGTGTCCAGGCAGAACAATTAACTCATCTTTCAAGTTTGAGAGGCAGCAGGATCGATTAAGTCTAAAGTTGGAGGTTTGACTTAAAAATAAAAGATGGAAGGAACTTTGCGGACAAAGTGGATTATCATTATCGTCGCAAATATTCTCCATATTATTAGTTTTGTCATCTTCGATGCAAACATTCTCTATATTATTAGTTTTGTCATCGTCGATCCAAACATTCCCCATATTATTAGTTTTGTCATCTTCGATGCAAACATTCTCTATATTATTAGTTTTGTCATCGTCGATACAAACATTCTCTATATTATTAGTTTTGTCATCGTCGATCCAAACATTCTCTATATTATTAGTTTTGTCATCGTCGATCCAAACATTCTCTATATTATTAGTTTTGTCATCGTCGATCCAAACATTCTCTATATTATTAGTATTGTCATCTTCGATACAAACATTCTCTATATTATTAGTTTTGTCATCTTCGATACAAACATTCTCTATATTATTAGTTTTGTCATCGTCGATCCAAACATTCTCCATATTATTAGTTTTGTCATCTTCGATGCAAACATTCTCTATATTATTAGTTTTGTCATCTTCGATACACACATTCTCTACATTATTAGTTTTGTCATCTTCGATACAAAGATTCTCTATATTATTAGTTTTGTCATCTTCGATACAAACATTATCTATATTATTAGTTTTATCATCTTCGATACAAACATTCTCTATATTATTAGTTTTGTCATCGTCGATACAAACATTCTCTATATTATTAGTTTTGACATCCTCGATACAAACATTCTCTATATGATTAGTTTTGTCATCTTCGATACAAACATTCTCCATAATAATAGTTTTGTCATCTTCGATACAAACATTCTCCATATTATTAGTTCTTCGTCGACCTGTGCTTCAACAAAGACAGATACCCATGTGCAGGTCCCGGGTCTGGTATGAGCTGGATGTAGTCGGAAGAAGGGTTTCCTGCCTAGCGGGCTAGGCCTGAGCAGCTTAATACTCCGCTGCGCTGGGACAAGAGCTTAACAAAGGCATGTATCCATCTTAATAGGCCAAAAGCACCAAAGCAAAGTAGACCCGCAGACTGTTAGGCGCCATCTATGATGCTCTAAATAAACTACATAACCATGGCCAGTGTTATGCCATGTCACAGTTAGTCGCCTCTTACGACATGCTCCCTGTGAGGCAGGTGTGCTATTCTTGTCTGTGTCATACACAAAGACCCCGACAGACGACTCTATATCATTAGTTTCATCATCGTTGCAAACGTTCTCAATATATTTCGTATGATCAGCGTCACAAACATGAAGAGCATAAACTTCTTCTTCTTCTTCTTCTTCTCCGTACGCTGTCAGACGTCAACTTGATTTTGTTCGAAGAAAGCAGCAGTCATCCTGAGGCTGTCGACACTGCCATAGAGCTTGTCTTGTGTTGCCACTGGTGATGGCCACATGTGCTTTCTCTGGTCCTTGTATGTTGGGCAATTTTGTAGCAGATGTTCAGCGGTCATTTCCCTGTACCACAGGTGCATTCGTCAGTGCCACCTATCTTCAGTTTATAAAAGCATAAACAACATTACTACTCTCACCACCCTAATTTTAAAAGGCATCACTATCATCCCCATATTAAACATTATCAATAGAAATTGAATCATCACCATTGGCCTCTGAGTCTCTGTAGACCAAGACGCCTTGTGAGTTTTGTCCAGCTCTGTCTCCCATATTTTTACACTGTCTGCTATGTCTGTAAAGACCAATCCACATGTGGCAGTCCCTGCCACAGATCGTACAACCATGCTGTAGAATCTGGCTTGCCGGTGTCCCACGATCTCTTCAGTCTTTCTCTTTTCTCCTCAGTCAGAATGCCTTTACGAGCGTCGGCAGCTACTTTCCACGTTCCAACAGTCTCCAAACAGCTCGATCCTGAGAAATCGTTTCCTAACTTTCGGATGGAATAACATATGACTTCATGTCCATCTTGCATAGTCCTTGAATTCCTGCATGGGACGGCCGATCCTTCTAACTCCAATGGCCAACTATCCATAGAGGATATACATTGGCACCATTTCATCGTCAGTGCAGTAAGCATGGGGATTCCGTGGGGAAGTGGTTAAGCCGTCGGCCTCGTGTGATAGGGTGGTATAGGTTCGACTCCGAATTCCGTCGTCTTTTTCACGGGTGCTTGATGCGGAGTCCCCTGCATCTCGTAGTCGACCCCTAGTCGTCTTATCCTTGACTTGCCACTGGGGTCGGAAGACCCCAGACGAGAGAGTGAGGATAAAAAGTATCGCAGTTAATGCTTACTAAAAATAACGCTAGCAAAATTAATTATGCCATCATCGTCTACGATGGACGGCGGCCTTTGCCTTTGCGGTAAGCATGCACCAGCCACCAACGGTGTTGGTTAGCTCAACAGAGAGTACATGCTGAGAATGTTTGCTCGCTGTAAAACACTATCCCAGCAGTGTGCCGCTTAACTGTGACAAGAGATGTAAATTAGTGGCAAACACGTTGATTGACAACTTCTTTCTGGCGGTTTGTTTGTTTGTTTGTTTGTTTATAAAAATCAAAGTCACTGCACTCCGGGATTACTCCTAGATGCTCAGTCTCTCTCAGAAAATGGCTCAGGGTATTGATGCTGATCGTCCCTGTAGCTCGTTGGTTGTAAACTCTCTTTCTCAGTCCTTTCATGCGGCCTATTCCACTAGAATCTCGCTTAATGTCCAAATTTTGAAGCCTGTGGATTGTTGCTTCATCTATTGCAGTGTCCTCATCGAACAGGCGGTCATTGGCTGATTTAAAAATGTCATTCATATCCATCACTAACATGGCCATGATGGGAGATTGTGACGCCAAGATGTCAGCTCTTTCGTTGCCCTGAACCCCAGCATGACCAGGACAGTAAATTCATATGAACCCGTATAGGTTTGAGTCTTCAACAGCTGCTTTCCACTCGAACCTAAGCCATCCCTGCTGTACCTTCTGAAGTACGGATAGCGCGTCTGTCACCATGACTGCCATTGTTAAAGACGTTTCAGACATCCATCTCTCTCGCCACTTAATTCTCAATATTTGTGACCAGCCGATCATGTAAAAGATGTTGAGCTCTTCCTCCTTCTTATCATCAGAATTTTCTTTTTTCTTCTTCGTCGCCAGTTTTCAAACTCCCGCCACAAAGCCATGAAAAGGACTTTGCAAGTTGCAGGATGTTTTCCGAAGAACAGAATACGTTATGTCGCAGTTTACAGGGCGATTGTGTAAGCGTATCATTGGTATCATCATTAATTATCATCGTACACATTGCAATCGAACATATTATCATCGTACACATTACCATCGTACACATTACCATCGTACACATTATCATCGTACACATTATCATTGTGCACATTAACATTGCACATATTACCATCGTACACATTATCATCGTACACATTATCAACGTACACATTACCATCGTACACATTACCATCGTACACATTATCATCGTACACATTATCATTGTGCACATTAACATTGTACAAATTACCATCGTACACATTACCATCGTACACTTTACCCTCGTACACTTTACCATCGTACACATTACTATCGTACACACTACCATCGTACACATTACCATCGTACACATTATCAACATAAAAATGTTCCATAAGCAATATTCATCATCAAGATTATTTTTAAGAACATCATCATTTTATTATCATAACGAACAACATCATCATGTACCATGCCGACTGGAGTAATAGTTCATAGATCCTCACACTATCCTGTCCTGATAGTAGCTTATCAGTGTTTCCTGTTGACAGTTCCCCCGTGCCGTCCTTTTAAACAGTCCAGAATCTTCTCTCTTTACCGCTTTCTGTGTTTGTCTTATGCAATGACATGCAAATGTTGCAGTGAACCTCAGCCTTCCACTTCCTATGTACGAAAACGGGGATGGTGTGGGCTAGTGGTTAAGTGACACGACTCACAAGCATAAAGTGCTGGGTTCGATCCCCATCACAGCACCGGCCATTACCCCGGGGAAGCAAACTCTTAGAAAATGCAGGAGGAAGCAGACCCTTACATAAAATGCATGCTGAAGTCGGATGCACTTATATACGAAAACGGGGATGGTGTGGGCTAGTGGTTAAGTGACACGACTCACAAGCATAAAGTGCTGGGTTCGATCCCCATTACAGGACCGGCCATTTCCCCGGGGAAGCAAACTCTTAGAAAATGCAGGAGGAAGCAGACCCTTACATAAAATGCATGCTGAAGTCGGATGCACTTATATACGAAAACGGGGATGGTGTGGGCTAGTGGTTAAGTGACACGACTCACAAGCATAAAGTGCTGGGTTCGATCCCCATCACAGCACCGGCCATTACCCCGGGGAAGCAAACTCTTAGAAAATGCAGGAGGAAGCAGACCCTTACATAAAATGCATGCTGAAGTCGGATGCACTTATATACGAAAACGGGGATGGTGTGGCTAGTGGTTAAGTGACACGGCTCACAACCATAAAGTGCTGGGTTCGATCCCCATCACAGGACCGGCCATTACCCCGGGGAAGCAAACTCTTAGAAAATGCAGGAGGAAGCAGACCCTTACATAAAATGCATGCTGAAGTCGGATGCACTTATATACGAAAACGGGGATGGTGTGGGCTAGTGGTTAAGTGACACGACTCACAAGCATAAAGTGCTGGGTTCGATCCCCATCACAGCACCGGCCATTACCCCGGGGAAGCAAACTCTTAGAAAATGCAGGAGGAAGCAGACCCTTACATAAAATGCATGCTGAAGTCGGATGCACTTATATACGAAAACGGGGATGGTGTGGGCTAGTGGTTAAGTGACACGACTCACAAGCATAAAGTGCTGGGTTCGATCCCCATCACAGCACCGGCCATTACCCCGGGGAAGCAAACTCTTAGAAAATGCAGGAGGAAGCAGACCCTTACATAAAATGCATGCTGAAGTCGGATGCACTTATGTACGAAAACGGGGATGGTGTGGGCTAGTGGTTAAGTGACACGACTCACAAGCATAAAGTGCTGGGTTCGATCCCCATCACAGCACCGGCCATTACCCCGGGGAAGCAAACTCTTAGAAAATGCAGGAGGAAGCAGACCCTTACATAAAATGCATGCTGAAGTCGGATGCACTTATATACGAAAACGGGGATGGTGTGGGCTAGTGGTTAAGTGACACGACTCACAAGCATAAAGTGCTGGGTTCGATCCCCATCACAGCACCGGCCATTACCCCGGGGAAGCAAACTCTTAGAAAATGCAGGAGGAAGCAGACCCTTACATAAAATGCATGCTGAAGTCGGATGCACTTATATACGAAAACGGGGATGGTGTGGGCTAGTGGTTAAGTGACACGACTCACAAGCATAAAGTGCTGGGTTCGATCCCCATCACAGCACCGGCCATTACCCCGGGGAAGCAAACTCTTAGAAAATGCAGGAGGAAGCAGACCCTTACATAAAATGCATGCTGAAGTCGGATGCACTTATATACGAAAACGGGGATGGTGTGGGCTAGTGGTTAAGTGACACGACTCACAAGCATAAAGTGCTGGGTTCGATCCCCATCACAGCACCGGCCATTACCCCGGGGAAGCAAACTCTTAGAAAATGCAGGAGGAAGCAGACCCTTACATAAAATGCATGCTGAGGTCGGATGCACTTATATACGAAAACGGGGATGGTGTGGCTAGTGGTTAAGTGACACGACTCACAAGCATAAAGTGCTGGGTTCGATCCCCATCACAGGACCGGCCATTACCCCGGGGAAGCAAACTCTTAGAAAATGCAGGAGGAAGCAGACCCTTACATAAAATGCATGCTGAAGTCGGATGCACTTATATACGAAAACGGGGATGGTGTGGGCTAGTGGTTAAGTGACACGACTCACAAGCATAAAGTGCTGGGTTCGATCCCCATCACAGCACCGGCCATTACCCCGGGGAAGCAAACTCTTAGAAAATGCAGGAGGAAGCAGACCCTTACATAAAATGCATGCTGCAGTCGGATGCACTTATATACGAAAACGGGGACGGTGTGGCTAGTGGTTAAGTGACACGGCTCACAACCATAAAGTGCTGGGTTCGATCCCCATCACAGCACCGGCCATTACCCCGGGGAAGCAAACCCTTAGACAATGCAGGAGGAAGCAGACCCTTACATAAAATGCCTGCTGAAGTCGGATGCACTGGGCCGACAAGCGCAAAATAAAAACAACAGTGCAACGCAACTCGCCTTTGGGATTAGAGAAATACGGCGAACGCAAAAAAAAAAAAATATGTATATTCGAAAACGAAAATTATATATTGTTCTGTTTTGTTATGCATACTGTGTTGATTTGCAGGCTAGACATCATAGTTACATTAATCATACGATAATTTGTCCACAGAATCTGTTAACAGTCTTTTGTTACGAAACATAGAAGTTCACTTTTATTTTCTATTCATATTTCTGTATTTAGGATTTCAGGGGAAGGATTCAGGCGAGCAAATGACATTACACTTGGACAAAATAAATACTTTCTAGACCACATCTTGAACACAATCAAATCAGGTGCTAGCACCGCCAGGGGCGAAAACGAGAGGTTGATCCCAAACAGTACTGCAGAATCACGAGACGCGTAACGAGGTGGCGACCTTTCCATCCGAGAGACGGGTAAACGTTTCATTACTGAGTCTAGAAAGCAAATAGGTGTTCACATTTCATAAGACTATATCTTCTCCAGTTGTTTGCATAACCCGGTTCTTTCGTGATCTCTGGATATGTGAATCGGGAAATCGGACAACAAGTATATGGTGATCACAAAACGTTTGGACGTGCATTTGTTAACATACATTGTAAGTGTGAGCGTTGTAGATAATATTTTAGTTGTCACGATATACCCTCTCGAAAGCAAAGAATGCGTCCATTTTAGCGTCTAGTTTGCTTAGTGGTATGTCCCTTGATTTTCACGACAAAGGTATGGAATTCATCCCTCGTTACCGGTGTGCTCCAGTCGACCCCGATGTCAATGGGGACTAGATTTACTGGTAGGGATGGAAAAGGCAGCGGGAATCGAACTGGTGACTCTACCTCATAAACGAGCTGTGGTCTCAAATAATGAAATCTATAACACTTCATCCTAGATAGCAGTGTTTGATATGTAACTACATGTACTGTTACTATAGTTTTCTAGGCATGTTTTAAATGATAAATAAATCTAGTTAAACGTTTCACTAGCAATTTCACCATGTAAGCACAATTACTACTGAAAGAGAAAGCGCAGTTCTTTCGTGCATGCATTCTGAGCCAAATCCAATTGTAACTTAATACAGCAGTAAGACATACATCCAGACAAGAATAATAGCTTCTCTGTGTTTTAGAATGAACAATAATGCAATAGTTAAACAAGTATATCAACTATATGTGTATATTGACTATCTCATTAGTTAACTAAAAAGAAAGGCGTGGCAGAGCACAAACTAAATAATACAAATTAAAAACCTTTGGACGTGCATCTTCCCAGCAGCACGATACGGATGTGAAGCATGGACAGCTAAGTAAACCCTAAGGACGAAGAAGATTGAATCTGATGAGCTATTGTTGTTGTTGTTGTTTTATCCAGAATGAACACGTTTACTCTTTTTTCCACCCTGAACAAGGACGTGAAGTAGCTTTCCTCACATCTGGAGCTGATGAAGGTAGACCGAGGTCTTCCAGGCGATTATGCAATGATTGGCTTCATCTGCGTTGTACTCAGTACTATGGGGATCACATCGATCCACATCTTGTCAACCAGGTTGCCTTTAAAATAGCCTGTTTCCATGGAATGCCCCATGGAACAGAGATTGTTGTCTTGGTCAGTTTATTGTGCCTGACCCTGATGCAACGGCCTGGTCTGTATGTTGTGCCTAACTAGACTAGCGTCTCAGCTCTCCATCTTTCGAGCTAAAATGCAATATGAAAATGCTCAAAGAACCATGGAAAGCAGGAAAGCAAAATACAGTAATCATTAAAAGAGTATCAGATTTGCCTTCGCACTGTGATTCCTATCCCTTGGCCAGTAGACTAGTTAGTGCAGCCTGTTTCCAGGGCCGCCACATGGAGAATCAATAGGCTCTTGGTCAGTCTGGTTCACTGACCCTAATACAAACATCCAGCAATGACAGACTGGCTGATGTCAACTCGTGCGCATTTTAGACCGGCTCCTAATATTTCAGGAGCAATATTGTATGAACTCACACAAATTCTCCCATCTCGGCATGTCTTTTCTATCCAGCACTGTCTATCTCCTATATAACATTACAAACATATTTGCCACCTCTTGCATTCATTATCAACGTTAAACAATTTGGCAATGTCGAAACGGGAAAATGTGAGCAGGAAATGTACACTAGATGTGTTCAAAAAATATCAGACATTTGGGCAGGAAAAATATAATTACTCCCCTGGAAATTAAAAAAGCCTAATTCACTTCAAAGTTCTCTCATTTGGACTCCACACACTTCTCCCGCCATTGGTGGAATCATTTCAGAAAGGCCTCTTTGGGAGTGGAGTACACCTGGGTCATCGCATCATAATGTCTTCTCGTGACTCAGATGCGACAAATGGGATGGTGTCCAATTCGAACTTGGCAGATTCATCATGACAACGCGCCAGCCGATTCTTCGCTTTTCATTTAGACTTTCATGGCCAAAAACAACGTTCTTCAGGTTTGTCAAACTCCATATTCTCCCGACGTGGCTCCCTTCGAATGTTGACTGTTCACAAAGCTGAGTGACAGTTCACCAAGCTGAATGACTGTTCACCAAGCTGAATGACTGTTCACCAAGCTGAATTGACTGTGAGTCACGAGATGACATTATGGGGAATGTATACTACATTCCCCAAAAGGCCTTTCTGAAATGTTTCGAACAATGTCAGGACATCTGGGAGAAGTGTGTTGAGTCCCAAAGAGAAGTGTGGGTGGAGTCCCAAAGAGAAGTGTGGGTGGAGTCCCAAAGAGAAGTGTGTGTTGAGTCCCAAGGACAGTGCTTTTGGTTTCAAACCTTCAGGTGAGTAATTGTATTTTCTTCCTGACCGAAAGTTCTGAAACTTTTTGAAAACACCTCGTACACTAGATGTGTTTCTATGGCAGTTAGTGTCATTTGTAATGAAATATTTGAAGCTGCAATGTGCTTACAGAGTCTTCTAAAATGTTGGCCTTTTCCTGATTTCTATACAATTACAAACTGTGAGATACCCGTTTACAGCTGACGAAATGCAACGTATCACAGCTAGATTACATTTCTGTTTTGTCATATCACCATAAGAGGCAATCCCTTTGTCTGCCGTTAAGCGTTAAGTAAATGAGGTATAGTCAAGTCAGTAGGATTATGAGAACGTGTATTGGACTGGCATATCAGAAGGTATAACCACTGTAACATGTCAAGCTGGTTCAGTGTGAATGTACTGGAACCCTTTGCTGAGAAAGTTATAATTATGCTCCTGCATCTCCATGTATGTTACAAAATGCGACGGACAGATTGCTAGATCAACCAACAGCGCAGTATGTGCTTTGATGCACACGTCTTGCAGTGAATGCCCATTGCTTCAAATGAAACTAAAGATAGAATACAAGATAACGCATTTGCGCATGGTTTCACGAATTGCCATTTTAGCTTTGAGTTATTGTTGTTGTTGTTGTTGTTGTTGTTGCTGATGATGTTTAATGATCACAATGAGTAGAATTACTCTTTTGTGCGCCCTAAAAATGATGTTATGTGGCGTGTTGTCGTAGCTTTCCTCACATCCCGAGCGTGCTGATGAAGGTGGACAGGGGTTCTCCATGCGGCAGAGCTAAGCTTGGCTTCATCTGCGCGTGGCTCACTACTACGGGATCACATCGATCCCCCACGTTGTTAGCCAGGCTGCCATGAAAGCAGCCCGTTTCCAGGAAAGACTGCTGGGAAGTCAAGGTGACGACCTTGGCCAGTATATTTTGCGTGACCCTGACTAACATGTCTGATCAGTATATTTTGCCTGACAAGAAGTTAATCTTCCTCCCCCAGCATTGAGTTCGTAAATTACAACCATTTCAACATTACCTTTCAAATTCAACACATTCTCCTTCGTTTCTGCACCATGGCGAAAGTGTATCAAAGTTTTTAGAAAGCAGTGATTCAGTGGATTGCATCACACTGTACTATCAATGGACACTAAAAGACCTATGGTCTGACCAAAGCGAATCAGGGTCAGGAAAAATTATTAGTCCACTTTGAAGCAAAAATCATAAAAATAGCAATACAATGTTAAGTGGCAGGAATAACCACACAAACACAACACCAGATGACGGATACTATCAGTGGTGCAGAAAAGACCAAGTCATTCCTCGTTTCCGAACTGACCACAACAGAATGAGACACGAGCTACGAGAAGAAGGATGTTTAAATACCGCTAGATAGGAAACTGTACGCCGATGTTAAGACTAGACAAATGGCAGAATCATTTATGGAAGAATCTGGAATCCAAGTACGTTGTTGTTCATCCATCACGAGTGATGAGGACCTTGACTTTTGTCACCTAGCCAGTCCTTCCAGTCGAGTATTCTGTAAATCCGGGTTGTGGGTGAGTGCGGGGATGGCTGACGAGTTCGATTTGGGATCTGCATACTCGTAGGCAGCAAAGGCACGGAAAGTTCGCTTCGGGAGACGGTAATCATGATTGTCAAAAAATTCATGTATCTCACCCGCTTTATTGCTCAGCCAGGAGACCCGCAACTGACGCAGCTTTTTGACGGTAGTTTAGCTTATCAGCGGACTTACGCTCTCCGCTTCGCTGCTCGCCCGTCAATACAGTGCTCATATGTGTTAGTATTTGATAAATGAAAAGAGAATGACTTGCGCGATGATTTGATTTAGGTCAGCAAGGGTTGCGCAGTTCGTCGACCTCATTCTCCCACCCGAGTCCAACTTTAACCAGTGGCACTAAAAGTTAGGACGACTGGATTTGAACTCGGGTGCAGTGGATAACCACGATTGCTCAAGTGAATCGCCGTGTTGTGTGCGGTCCACACCGCCAAGCCCATTTTCTGTCGTGGTAACCTGAGTTTTAACTTCCGGTCGAGCTGGCAGCTGATTCGTCAGCTTCTGATATCTCGTGATAAACTAATCTTCTTCCAAAACACGAATGAGTACAAGAAGTGTTTTATGGATGGAACACCACACGACGATCGTCCTACAGTTGGAATATGTGTAACAAGATACACCTATTTGACAATGTGCCGTATGCTAGTTGTGGTCGAACTCTAAGCCTATCGTCCCTTATTCCCGACAACGCGTGACCACAACATTGCTGGGCCGTGCAGCGAAAATGCACACGTACTCTCGAAGCACCTTGCTGACACTTAGACCGAAAGTGTGTAGGAGTCACTCGTTACCACTGGAGGGGCCAAGACGTCTGACCTACCTTGGAGTCCTTGTCAGTGAGAGACCCAATCAAACGTACGGAAAGACAAAAGGCATGAGAGGTGGTAGAAGTAGGAAGCCAAGAACAGGGAAAGTTGTTTTAGAAATGCCTCGCCATGCTCAAGCCCAGCCAGCTAAGTAGGAAACTCGTCATCAGTCCAATTATAAATGAGCAATGACGGCAGAAGAAGAAACAGAAGAATAACTGCTCGAACGAAGCAAATAACAGCTTTGATATATTTTGTGCATATATATATATATATATATATATATATATATATATATATATATACATATATATATACATATATATATATATATATATATATATTATATATTATCTGTACATATTGTCTTTTATAAATTTTTTTAATGATATGTTTATGGCCACATCAAAAGACCACGGTTTTGAGAGTAAGTAATGGAAGGTATGGTGCCGGGTAAGTGACAAGAGGAAGACAAAGAAGGCGATTGCACTAAGATGTCAAAGAATGCTTGGGCAGGACTCTGGAGCAAGCTTTAGCTTTGGCAAGAGATCGAGTTTCTTTCAGACTATGTGATGCGAGCTACGCTCTGCAAAGGATATGTTAAACGATGAAGCAGAGAACGACAACTGTCTCGTTATCCATTTTTATTCCATCAGGAGCATAAGACCACACCTAAAGTGTGCTTCCTTTAGGAAGCCTGCATCAAAACTCTTCCCATGATCTTACAGTGGTGATTTCTGTAGCAATGTGTGCACACAACGAGATCGCTATATCCACGCACAACACTCATCAGTCCTCTGTTATGACTTATAAGTAGAAAACAGTGCCAAGGTATTTATGCTTTCTTGTATTGGCTGCTTGTTGGGATATTTGGCTTCGCATGTTGATGGTTGAAACGGTCTTTGACCAGTTACAGATCAACCTAATTTACAAGATGTCAGTCTTACTCTCCAAGACAAGAACTATAATTTTATGTGCTTTCTTGGTTAGCAACAAGAATCATTGAAAAAAATTATGATTTTTAAAATTGAAGATAAATACGGCTGATGTGTAACATGTTATTTTCTCTGAATCGGACTGTAAGTGATGCTACTTTAGTTGATCGTAACAGACAATTGGATTGTATAGGGTTAATCAAATATTATAACATTTGTAGACACGACTCGTCGTGCGTTGCTGATGTGGGTCTTCTGAACGGGTAGGACATGCGTTCAAAATCTAGATAAGGCATAGTTTTGTTTTCCTTCTAAGGTAAGATCAAATATCTGTGACGGAACAGCATTTTTCTTTGTTGGCATTAGCTCTAAAAAGGGCTTTTGTGACGTCATGTCGTAGTTTACAGCGAGGCCTTGCAAATGCGATCCTGCACGGAAAGGTGCAAGGCAGGCGACGAAGAGGCCGTCCCAAAAAGAGGTGGGAGGACAACATAAAAGAATGGACCAATCTCCGACCAGAAGAGGCACAGGCAGTTGCCGCTGACAGAGAAAGATCGCGTGGGGTTGTGAGGATGTCTTCATGTGCCCCACAGACGTCACGGGTTACAGGATGACTTGACCTGATTTCAGATACATGCCTTCTGACTTCCGGAGAAATTCCTTTGAAACGTTACATTCCAAGGCTGACTAAATAACGGAAAATTGCATGTGTCAATTAACAGTGCAACTGTAATAGCGTGTTCGTGAAACAAAGATGGATATGCATTTGATTTTAGTGCAGCATTCTGTGTTTTGTACAGTGAATTTTTTTTTTCCCTGTGTGGATCATTGATTGATTATACACCTTAGCGTAATATGAGTTCTGCTATTTAGTTGGCGGTGGAATGTCACATTTCAAAGGGACTTTCCCCACGAGTCACATACATAAAAAAAACCCATTTGCTTTGGTAAAGAAACACACTAGATATAAACGAGATCTTGTGTTCGAAAAGTACTGATAATTGTGTATCTGACGTTGTTTGCGTGTCAAAGAAAATCTAGTCAGAGCTTAGATCATATCAAATCGATCTCCGCAGTTTTTGACTTGAAACACATTTACTTTACCGGTGGCCGGCAAGAAATTTCTCTATTTGGTGTAAAATAAAAGTTAAATCTTCATACCCTGTGGAAACTCCCGATATAAGCGGTCTTCATTCCTCAGCCCTATATATCATACAATTCCTATAGCGCTGCAATGTAGTTTAAAAAATATATATTGGCTTGGTTTGGCTTCGTTCGTTCTCGATCTCCTGTTACCAAGCCCAGAAAAGAGCTTTGCAAACAGCAGGATGTAATCTGGAGACCGGAACGCGTTGTGTCGTAATTTACATAATGAAATGGGGGGAAATGTTTGAAATAAAACATACGACAAATAGGAAAACGAACTTGGCATGTGACATTTTAAATTCTGGGAGTTTAATGTCATTCTATGACTCAGGTCAGGTCATCCCGTAATTAGTGAGGTCGTTGGAGCACACATGAAGGCATCCTCACAGAATCACGCCATCCTTCTCTGTCAGCGGCCGCTGCCTGTGACGCTTATGATCGGAGATTGGTCCATTCTTTTATGTTGTCCTCCCACCTCTTTTTGGGACGGCCTCTTCGTTGTCTGCCTCCGCGGAGGATTGTATTTGCAATTCCATTTGATCTCGATATGTGACCAACTATCACTAACACTACGATAATTATTCTCATTGCTGGTCCACGGAGAGGATTTGTAGAGCTGATGAATAAATGTCGCTAATTTATGCAGTCACACTGTCATATCGAGACTATAAACAAAATGATGATTTGAACGCAGGTCGTGGTGGTCAAAGCCCGATTTCTAAACGGTTCGGCGGGATCAAGACGCTGAGCAGCGCATGAGCTGCAGTGGTCAGCGACCCATAGCTGACTGCTAGCGTCAGGGCCAGCGAACCAGAGCTGCCAAGACCATTCTACACCTTCACGCGGCAATCCTGGATAACAGGCTGCAGCAGGGCAGACTGGCTAAGGAGAAGGGATCGAAGAGGGAATGTTAACCCGGAACTTGCTGCTTGTTGCTTGCTGAAGTCGGATGTGTTAGACCGAAAGGTGCAAATATCGCTGTCAAACTGTAAACTACGACACAACGCATTCCGTTCTCTGGACTACATTCTGCTACTTAAGCCCTTTCAGGGTTTGGTAGCGGGAGATTGAGAATGAACGCAGAAGAAGAAGAAGAAGAAAAAGAGGAAGTAGTAGAAGAAGAAGAAGAAGAAGAAGAAGAAGAAGAAGAAACTGTTCGGCGAAACTATCCTTTACTAATAAAGGATGACAATTGGTATTTTTTGTTCAACCCCTCAAAAATGGCAACCTACCCTTGAAGTTGACATTCTTGTGAAAGCTTGCGCCACCAAAGCACTTTACTCGTTTTTGTGATCGCGGTCTTTTAAGCAATTCGTTAACCTTTAGCGCGTTGATGTCGAAATTATTTAAACACACTCGGCCTACAAAATTGGAAATTGAAAAAATTGTATTTTATTTTCTTTTTTAACGAAGTTTCTTACCCAAAGCCAATTTTTAATGTTGAATACGTCACGTCCATCTACACAGGTTTTTTTTTGTTGCCGATAACAGTTTTGTATGTTAGATTACAAATGGATTTTGTATGTTTTATCTTATTACGCCGATTGGAGCAGGCCGACTTTTTGCGAAAGGTGAAGTAGGTTGTTGGGAAAGATCTTTATCAAGTAGATCTGTTTATTTTGTTTGTTTAGATGAAAGAACTACGTTTGAAATGGAAACTTACAGTTGTGTCGATATTGTAAACACAGTGTCAATAAGCTGTTGTGGTTTCCATGGATTTCTATTGGAGGGACTAGGCCTAGCGGTTGAGTCCAAATTTTGTTGTTGCTTTTCATAAAATTTTAAGATTCATCTTTGTGTATCTCAGAAACTAACATCTCAACAAACTTTTTCAATAAGATATTGGTTGATTGATTTCAAGTGAAGCGTAGGGTCATAATTACAAATGGTTTCTTTATAGAAAGTCTGTATCGGAATATCTGCATTTGGTTTACCTCAGGAGGTCGCTAGCTCAACGCACAATCCTGTTTAGTCGTTGATTTTATTTTAATAAATCCACCTCAACAACTGCTATAGGGGAAGAAGTGTTACAGACTTCATTGTTCTAAACCACAGCTTGTGTGATGTCTCATCTAAAGCAGAAGTAAATATATTGAAGTCGGATTTAGATAAAATTCTAGAATGGTCTGTAAGCTGGCAAATGGAGTTTAATGTAGATAAATGTACAGTTATCCACATGGGTAGATCCAATATGGAACATAATTACAGAATGGGAGAGAACAATATTAGAAAGATATATAAGGAAAGGGACCTATGGGTTATTATAGATCAAACAGGAAAGGTGAGTGAGCAAGTTAAGGTAGCAGTGAAAAAGGCAAATGCAATGTTAGGTATTATAAAAAGAAATATTAAACATAGGAGCAAGGAAGTGATAGTCAAACTGTATAAAGCTTTAGTTAGACCTAGATTGGAGTACTGTGTACAGGTGTGGAGTCCTTATCATAGAGGGGATATAAACATGCTGGAAAGAATACAAAAAAGAGAGACAAAGATGATAGTGGGATTCCAGAATTACAGTTATGAAAAACGACTCAGAAACACCGGCCTTCAGTGTCTAGAAGAGAGAAGAATTCGTGGTGACTTAATACAGGTTTATAAGATGATCAGAGGAACGGATAAATTAGACTATAACAAGTTTTTTTTTAATACAGCCACCCACAAGAACAAGAGGGCATAGCTACAAGCTGACTAAAGAGAGGTCGAAATTGGATATTAGGAATGCTGGCACAAGCTGGGGAGCAGACGAAGGCATACTAAAGAAACTGTACACTGGAAGAGTGAGACCAGTTCTCGAGTATGGCATTGCGGCATGGACAACAGCAGCAAAGGCGAACTTCGATAAAGTTAGCAAACTTCAAAACCAAGCCATGAGAGTTATAACAGGAGGCATGAAGTCAACGCCAATTGTAGAACTTGAAAAGATTACAAAACTGCAATCCATGACCGATAGAAGAGACTGCAGAGCCCAGCTGCAGTCAGAGAAACTCCGAAGATTGACTGACCATCCAATGCACCACAGACTAAACAATTTCGGAAATGGGAAACTAAAGCGGAGAAACTTTGCAGAAATAGCCAAAGCAAAGATGCACGAAGATCCCATAAACGCACTAACAACACCAAAACCCATCACTACTGTACGAAAACCTACCTGGAGGCAGGATATATTTCCAGAGGTGGTAGAAAATATACCAGGTATTGGAAACAAAAACTGCCAGACTGAAAAAGAAAGGAGAGATACTACCCTAAGCTTCATATCGAAAAGCTACCCAAGCATGGACTGGACCCATGCATACACCGACGGCTCTGTAACAAACACTACACAGAACGGAGGGGCAGGAGCATTCCTGAACCTACCAAATGGCAGACAAATAACACTGTCATTCGCTACTGGTAAGTACACATGCAATTTCAGAGCGGAGGCAGAGGCACTGAGGGCGGCAGTAGAAGAAATGGTGACACACAATGAAAATGAAAGCCATATAGTCCTGCTTACAGATGCTCTCGCCGTAGTCACAGCGCTAAAAAGCCAGAAAAACACTGAGCTTAATGATTTAAGAGCAGCACTCTGCAAACTGTGCCAGCAATCCGCACCAAAAAGGGTAGTGGTACAGTGGGTCCCATCACACTGCAACATCCAAGGCAACGAGGAGGCAGACAGACTGGCAAAAGAAGGTGCAAGACTACCACAAACAGATACTAGTATGACGTACGAAGAGTCAAAACGGCTTATCAAAGCCAGATACATGACCAAATGGGAAACCGAACATACTGGTTACACCAAAAACGATGCCTATTACCAGTTGAACCGAAGAGAGCAGGTCGTTGTCTTCAGACTTCGCGCTGGCCACAATAGACTGAGGTACCACCTATTCAACAAATTGAAGATAGGTGGTACCGACGAATGCCCGTGCGGTACTGGTAAAATGACCGCTGAACATCTACTGCAGAACTGCCCGACATACGAAGATCAGAGAGAGCAGATGTGGCCATCACCAGTGGAACTGCAAGACAAGCTATATGGCAGTGGCGACAGCCTCAGGATGACCGCCGCTTTTTTTCGAAAAAATAATGGTTACTGTCTGACTGCGTACGAAGAAGAAGAAGAAGAAGAAGAAGAGGATTTTAGGAAATATTTTTTTACTCAGAGAGTGGTGTCTGCTTAGAATACATTGCCATGTGATGTAGTGGAGGCAGGGACAGTTAATGCATTTAATAATAAACTGAATGCGCATAGCTTTTAGAGCAAGGTGATGTAAATGTAACTGGTTGTATACAGACTCTGCAGGGTCTTCTAAACCAGTATAAAAATGTTGTTAAGGTGGGCTGTCCGCTCCCATCCTCGCTACATGTTTTTCCCTAACCGTAGGTTACCCATTTGCAGATGAGTATCCCTATACAGTTTGATTGACGGAGGAGTGCGGCATGAGATTGCCAATTCTAGAAGAAATGTATAAGAAGACAAATGTCGGAATTATGAAGAACTCCCCATCACAGCAACATTTATCCAGGAACATCATCATCATGTTGAATGTCCTTGAATGTCGCTCTCATAACAGTAGACCTGGAAGACTCTCGATCCTCTAACCAGAACTCCCGTCTTTGTCGCTGTCATCCTCAGAACAGACACAATGTCTTATGTCCATTTTCTCCTCGGTCTGCCTCTGCCTCGCTGTCCAGACACCATACCCTCTAGTACCGTTTTCTGCAGACCATTATGACGTTTGATGTGGTCAAAAAAGCTAGTTTTCTGGACAAGATATTGTTTACTAACCAATTTTCATCGATATCCAGTTCTTGTAGGATATCTGCATTTTTACTTCTCGCTATCTATCGTATATATTTTGAGGAGTTTCCTGTAGCATTTTAGTTCTTCTTCTTTTTGTTCATCGTACGCAGTCAGACATCAATCTTTATTTTTTTGAAAAAAGCAGCGGTCATCCTGAGGCTGTCGACACTGCGTTAGAGCGTGTCTAGTGTTGCCACTGGTGATGGCCACATCTGCTTTTTCTGATCCTCGTATGTCGGGCAGTTTTGCAGCAAATGCTCAGAGGTCATTTTCCCGGTACCACACGGGCATTCGTCAGTGCCACCTATCTTCAATTTGTTGAATAGGTGGTACCTCAGTCTATTGTGGCCAGTGCGAAGTCTGAAGACCACGACCTGCTCTCTTCTGTTCAACTGGTAATAGGCATCGTTTTTGGTGTAGCCAGTATGTTCGGTTTCCCATTTGGTCATGTACCTAGCTCTAATAAGCCGTTTTGACTCTTCGTATGTCATACTAGTATCTGGTTGTGGTAGTCTTGCACCTTCTTTCGCCAGTCTGTCTGCCTCCTCGTTGCCTTGGATGTTACTGTGGGATGGAACCCATTGTACCACTACTCTTTTTGGTGCAGACTGCTGGCATAGTTGACAGAGTACTGCTCTTAAATCATTAAGTTCAGTATTTTTCTGGATTTTTAGTGCTGTGACTACGGCCAGGGCATCTGTAAGCAGGACTATATGGCTTTTATTACTCTTGCTTGTCACCATTTCTTCTACTGCAGCCCTCAGTGCCTCAGCTTCTGCTCTGAAATTGCTTGAGTATTTTCCAGTTGCCACTGACCGTGTAACTTTTCTACCATTTGGTAGGCACAGGAATACCCCTGCCCCTCCGTTCTGTGTTGTGTTTGTTACAGAACCGTCGGTGTATGCATGGGTCCATTCTATGCTTGGGTAGTTTTTCGTTATATACCTCAGAGTTGTATCTCTTCTTTATTTTTCAGTCTGCCTGTTTTTGTTTCTAATACCTAGTATGTTTTCTACCACCTCTGGAAATATATGCTGCCTCCAGGTAGGTTTTCGTACAGTAGGGATGGGCTTTGGTGTTGTTAATGCGTTCATCGAGTCTTCGCTCATTTTTGCTTTGGCTATTTCTGCAAAGTTTCTCCGCTTTAGTTTCCCATTTCCGAAATTGTTTAGTCTCTGGTGAATTGGATGGTCAGTCAGTCTTCTGTGTTTCTCTGCTTGCTGCTGTGCTCTGCAGTCTCTTCTGTCGGTCATGGGTTGCAGTTTTGTAATCTGTTCAAGTTCTACAATTGGCGTTGACTTCATGCCTCCTGTTATAACTCTCATGGCTTGGTTTTGAAATTTGCTAATTTTATCGAAGTTCGCCTTAGCTGCTGTTGTCCATAGCGCAATGCCATATTCTTCTTCTTCTTCTTCTTCTTCTTCGTACGCAGTCAGACAGTAACCATTACTTTTTCGAAAAAAGCGGCGGTCATCCTGAGGCTGTCGCCGCTGCCATAGAGCTTGTCTTGCAGTTCCACTGGTGATGGCCACATCTGCTCTCTCTGATCCTCCTATGTCGGGCAGTTCTGCAGCAGATGTTCGGCGGTCATTTTACCGGTTCCGCACGGGCAGTCGTCGGTACCACCTATCTTCAATTTGTTGAATAGGTGGTACCTCAGTCTATTGTGGCCAGTGCGAATTCTGAAGACAACGACCTGCTCTCTTCGGTTCAACTGGTAATAGGCATCGTTTTTGGTGTAACCAGTATGTTCGGTTTCCCATTTGGTCATGTATCTGGCTTTGATAAGCCGTTTTGACTCTTCGTACGTCATACTAGTATCTGTTTGTGGTAGTCTTGCACCTTCTTTTGCCAGTCTGTCTGCCTCCTCGTTGCCTTGGATGTTGCAGTGTGATGGGACCCACTGTACCACTACCCTTTTTGGGGCGGACTGCTGGCACAGTTTGCAGTGTGCTGCTCTTAAGTCATTTAGCTCAGTGTTTTTCTGGCTTTTTAGCGCTGTGACTACGGCGAGAGCATCTGTATGCAGGACTATATGGCTTTCTCTTTCTTTGTGTGTCACCATTTCTTCTACTGCCGCCCTCAGTGCCTCTGCCTCCGATCTGTAATTGCTTGTCTACTTACCAGTAGCGAATGACAGTGTTATTTGTCTGCCATTTGGTAGGTTCAGGAATGCTCCTGCCCCTCCGTTCTGTGTAGTGTTTGTTACAGAAACGTCGGTTTATGCATGTGTCCAGTCCAATGCTTGGGTAGCTTTTCGATATAAAGCTTAGGGTAGTATCTCTCCTTTCTTTTTCAGTCTGGCAGTTTTTGTTTGCAATACCTGGTATATTTTCTACCACCTCTGGAAATATATCCTGCCTCCAGGTAGGTTTTCGTACAGTAGTGATGGGTTTTGGTGTTGTTAGTGCGTTTATGGGATCTTCGTGCATCTTTGCTTTGGCTATTTCTGAAAAGTTTCTCCGCTTTAGTTTCCCATTTCCCAAATTGTTTAGTCTCTGGTACATTGGATGGTCAGTCAATCTTCGGAGTTTCTCTGACTGCAGCTGGGCTCTGCAGTCTCTTCTATCGGTCATGGATTGCAGTTTTGTAATCTTTTCAAGTTCTACAATTGTCATTGACTTCATGCCTCCTGTTATAACTCTCATGGCTTGGTTTTGAAGTTTGCTAACTTTATCAAAGTTCGCCTTTGCTGCTGTTGTCCATGCCGCAATGCCATACTCGAGAACTGGTCTCACTCTTCCAGTGTACAGTTTCTTTAGTATGCCTTCGTCTGCTCCCCAGCTTGTGCCAGCAAGTTTCCTCATGATTGCCATTCTTTCTCTGGCTTTCATTCGGTTTCTCTCAATCTGACTTTTCCATGTCATGCGCCGATCAAATGTGACTCCCAGATAGGTTCGGTTGTCGTTTAGCTGCAGAATTTTGCCATTTAGACTTAATTTGGTACTTTGGGGTTTTAATGAAAGCGAGAAAATTGTGCATGTGGTTTTCTCCTCGTTTATTTTGACCAGCCATGAGTTCGCCCACTCTTCCAGCGATGTTAGGGCCGTCTGCATCCGATTTCTTGCTATGGTGAGATTCTTTTCAGAGGTCCACCTAGCCAGATCGTCTGCAAACATTGAGCTATGGACTCTTCTTGGTATATTCTCTGTAATGTCGTTTATATACACCAGGAAGAGTGTGGGTGACAGTACTCCCCCTTGGGGTACTCCCTGCTCGAGTGTCACCTTTCTGCTCATCTGCCCTTGTACTTGGACTCTGGCCGTTCTGTTTTTGAGGTAGTGGTTGATCCACTTGTGCATTTTCCCACAGACATCACTTCTTTTTAGCTTGACTCTAAGTCCATCTTTCCAGACTTTTCAAATGCCTTTTCCAGGTCCACCTAAACCGCTACTGTGTGTTTGTGTGCCTGGTAGGCATCTTCTATTTCCTGGGCAATGAGGATGACCTGGTCCTCAGTGGATCTGTGCTGTCTAAAGCCGACTTGCTGTGCAATTAGTATTCGTTTTTCTTCGTATTCGTCCATTAAAATGGACTAGCACATCGGTCGACCACCCTCTGCGGCACTTTTCCCACACAACCGAGGAACAAGCTGCTCGAGTCTAGTCAGCTAAGCAGGAAATCCTCATCTCGGTTAGATACAGATCACTCCAAAGCTGAGACCAACACATGGGCATCCCCACCCTATGTAGAAGTACAGGTCGACTAAGATTAAAACTAAGACAATAAGAGGGGATTGGATGAATTAATTTTCTTCTATTTTTGTATCCTTCCATTTGAAACACACGACCAAGTTTTTAAACTTGGTATGAGCCAGCTTGTTCTAGCGGACATTGCACCGAAACCTTCAAAAAAAAGCTTCTTTGTCTGGGATAACAATTACAAGTTATTTCTTTCAAGCCCCACATCTCCCTCACATCTCGATTACATTTCCTTCCTGCCCTCAAACCTGCTCTTTTCTTCTCCATAACCCATCCATTTCTTCCCCCAAAATCCACCCAAGTCTTCCTCCATACCCACCCAAGTCTTCCTCATAACACACCCAAGACTTCGTCATCCCCCACCCAAGTGTTCTTCATAACCCATCCGTCTTCCCTTACAACCCACCCATGTCTTTTCTCATAATCCACCGATCTCTTCCCCCATATCCCACCCGTCTTCTCCCATAAACAACCCATCTTCTCCAATAACCCACCCGTCTTACCCAATAACCCACCCGTCTTCTCCCATAACCCACCCGTCTTACCCCATAACCGACCCGCTTTCTCCAAAAACCCACCGATCTCTTCCCCCATAACTCACCCGCCTTCTCCCATAACCCACCCGCCTTCCCCCATAACTCAACCGCCTTCTCCCACAACCCACCCGTTTACCCCTTAACACATCCGTTTACCAAATAAATCATCCGTTTACCCCATAACCCACCCGCCTTCTCCCATAACCCACTCGTCTTACCCCATAACCCACCCGCCTTCTCCCATAACCCATCCGTTTATCCCATAACCCACCCGTCGTCCCCCATAAACGACCAGTCTTCTCCCATAACTCATACGTCTTCTCCCATCTGTAGATTCCATGGCGAAGTGATTAAGCGGTCGGCCTCGTGATAGGGTGGTGTGGGTTCACGGGTGCCTGATGCGGAGTTCCCTGCATCTCGTAGTCGCCCTCTAGTCGTCTTGTCCTTGACTTGCCACTGGGGTCGGTCGGCACGAGACGAGAGAGTGAGGATAAAAAGTAGCGCAGTTAATCCTTACTAAAAATAGCGCTAGCAAAATTAATTATGCCATCATCGTCTACGATGGACGGCGGCCTTTGTCTTTGCCTTCTCCCATAATCTACCCGTCCTCCTCCATAGCTCACCCGTCTTCTCCCATAACCCACCCATTTCTTCCTCCACAACTCCCCTATCTCGCCCCCTTCAACCGTCCCCCGTCTGATCCTCTCATTCCCTATATCCTGCCCTTCCATCCATTTATTTATTCCCCCTAAACACCAATCTAGTCCATCTAGTCCCCCCCCCCCCCCTTCCAATCCCTTAACCCAAACATATCTTCTCCTCAGCCCACCAATCGCTTCCAACACGCGCATCTCTTCTCCTTCAACTCATCCATTTCCTCCACCTCCCTCGCCCTGTCCACCCGCGCATCTATTCCACCTCAATCCATTCATCTCTATCCTCCCCCCACCACCACTTCCATTCCCCCTCGACCCACGAGAACACTACCTCGTCCATCTCTTTCGGTCCATCATTAACCGCTGCCTCAATCTGTCAACCCCTATCCATGTCAATCCCGCAACTCGCATATCGCTAGGTTCCCCCCACCCCCACTCATCACTTCCCCCCACCCCCACTCATCACTTCCCCCCACCCCACTCATCACTTCCCCCACCCCCACTCATAACTTCCCCCACCCCCACTCATCACATATCCCCCACCCCCACTCATCACTTCCCCCACCCCCACTCATCACTTCCCCCCCACTCATCACTTCCCCCACCCCCACTCATCACTTCCCCCCCCACTCATCTCTTCCCCCCACCCCCACTCATCACTTCCCCCCACCCCCACTCATCACTTCCCCCCATCCCCACTCATCACTTCCCCCCACCCCCACTCATCACTTCCCCCCACCCCCACTCATCACTTCCCCCCACCCCAACTCATCACTTCCCCCCACCCTCACTCATCATTTCCCCCCACCCCCACTCATCACTTCCCCCCATCCCCACTCATCACTTCCCCCACCCCCACTCATCACTTCCCCCCACCCCCACTCATCACTTCCCCCACCCCCACTCATCACTTCCCCCCACCCCCACTCATCACTTCCCCCCACCCCCACTCATCACTTCCCCCCACCCCCACTCATCACTTCCCCCCACCCCAACTCATCACTTCCCCCCACCCTCACTCATCACTTCCCCCCACCCCCACTCATCACTTCCCCCCACCCCAACTCATCCCTTCCCCCCACCCTCAATCATCACTTCCCCCCACCCCCACTCATCACTTCCCCCCACCCCCACTCATCACTTCCCCCCACCCCCACTCATTACATCCCCCCACCCCCACTCATCACTTCCCCCCACCCCAACTCATCACTTCCCCCCACACCCAACATCACTTCTCCCCACCCCCACTCATCACTTCCCCCCACCCCCACTCATCACATCCCCCCACCCCAACTCATCACTTCCCCACCTCACCCCCACTCATCACTTCCCCCCACTCTCAGATTTTTTAATGCGCCAATCCACGTATTGAACCCTGATTATGACACCATGATTTCACGAACCAATCAAATCTCTATCTCACACGTCGCGAAAACAGACACTCATTCAGCCTTTCATGCAATAATATGGATATGCATGCATCAGGCAGATTTAAACGTAGCTGTTAGACCAACATTATGTTTCCTTCTCTGGCCTCTTATTTCTCAAGACCAGGTTGTTAACTCTAAATAAAAAGCATTCATAAAAGAGAATACAACCAAATAATTAGAAAAATAATATTCGTCCTTGTTCATTTCCCTCCACTCAGGAAATATAAACCGTACATTCAGCTGACCTCCTTACAGGTAGAGTGCACCAAAGCGCTTTAAGCCATGCAATGGTTGAAGTTTTATGTGACAATCCAGTTGTCATGACGATGCTGCCAGCTCAAAATGATGACAGAATTGAAAAAAGAAAAAGAAACGTTAATGCATGAATATATTTTTGTTGCTTTTTCTGTCTTTCTGAATATATTCCACGCGATCAGGCTGTCAGCATCAGACGAATATAAATGAGGAAGGGGGGGGGGGGGGGGAATAAAGAGAGGAAGGGAGTGATAAAAGAGAGGAAGAGAGTGATAAAAGAGAGGAAGAGAGTGATAAAAGAGAGGAAGAGAGTGATAAAAGAGAGGAAGAGAGTGATAAAAGAGAGGAAGAGAGTGATAAAAGAGAGGAAGAGAGTGATAAAAGAGAGGAAGAGAGTGATAAAAGAGAGGAAGAGAGTGATAAAAGAGAGGAAGAGAGTGATAAAAGAGAGGAAGAGAGTGATAAAAGAGAGGAAGAGAGTGATAAAAGAGAGGAAGAGAGTGATAAAAGAGAGGAAGAGAGTGATAAAAGAGAGGAAGAGAGTGATAAAAGAGCAGCTACAAGGCTATTAGAACATCAGTTGTTTAATTTGTTTTCTGTTGTGTTAGTTAATTATTTTGTTGCCTCATTCTAGCGAGGCATTTCTAATTGAAACGGACACAATGGTTCATCATGTTCTTTAGGGGTATAGGACCAAGACGCTGAGCAGTTCATCAGCTGCAGCGGTCAGCGACTCAAAGATGACTGCTATCGTCAGACCCAGGGAACGAGAGAAGCCATGACCTTTCTACACCTCCACGGGGTGATCCTGGATAACAGGCTGTAACAGGGCAGACTGGCTAAGGAGAAGGGATCGAAGAGGAAGGGCTAGCCCGGTACCCAAAAATGCCTGCTGAAGTCAGATGTGTCGAGGCGACAAGTGTAAATATCGCAGTCATGCTGTAAACTACGACATAATGCATTCAGTTTTCGAGACTACATCCTACTACTACATCTTTTACAGGAAAACTACAATCGTCGGCTGAGCTAAGTGGAACGGCAAGATAATCATTATCAAGTCACTGGGTCCTAGGACTGGTTTGTGACCACCGACCCCATCATCAACAAATCACTGAGTCCTGGGACTGGTTTGGGACCACTGACCCCATCATCAACAAGTCACTGAGTTCTGGGACTAGTTTGGGACCACCGACCCCATCATCAACAAGTCACTGGGTCCTGGGACTGGTTTGGGACCACCGACCCCATCATCAACAAATCACTGGGTCTAGTTTGGGACCACTGACGCCATCATCAACAAGTCACTGAGTCCTGGAACTAGATTGGGACCACCGACCCCATCATCAACAAGTCACTGGGTCCTGGGACTGGTTTCGGACCACTGACCCCATTATCAACATGTCACTGAATCCTGGGACTAGTTTGGGACCACCGACCCCATCATCAACATGTCACTGAGTCCTGGGACTGGTTTGGGACATCCGACCCCATTATCATCTTCAAGTCACTGGGTCCTAGGACTGGTTTGGGACCACTGACCCCATCATTATCAAGTCACTGAGTCCTGGGACTGGTTTGGGACCACCGACCCCATCATCAACATGTCACTGAGTCCTGGGACTGGTTTGGGACCACCGACGCCATCATCAACATGTCACTGAGTTCTGGGACTGGTTTGGGACCACCGACCCCATCATCAACATGTCACTGAGTCCTGGAACTAGTTTGGGACATCCGACCCCATTATCATCTTCAAGTCACTGTATCATGAGACTGGTTTTGGAACCCATGATCACATAATCACCAAGACACTGAGTTCTGCGACTGGTTTTGGAACCCATGATCACATAATCACCAAGACACTGAGTTCTGCGACTGGTTTTGAGACCCCTGATCACATAATCACCAAGACACTGAGTTCTGCGACTAGTTTTGGAACGCATGATCACATAATCACCAAGACACTGAGTTCTGCGACTGGTTTTGAGACCCCTGATCACATAATCACCAAGCCACTGGGTTCTGCGACTGGTTTTCAGACCCCTGATCACACAATCACCAAGCCACTAAGTTCTGCGACTGGTTTTGAGACCCCTGATCACACAATCACCAAGCCATTGAGTTCTGCGACTGGCTTGCAAGCTCAGGATTGTGTCCTTCCATTTCCTCCTGCCATCTATGGTCGTCTGAAGCCCAGCATGAACCTTCACCGATGTGTCTCTGCATGCTTGTGTCACAAATGCATTTCGTAGTCTCCTACTTCCTCTCTTTCTTTGTGTTCTGTCTTTCCAAGTCTTTCTTCACTGAGGAGGTAGACTGTGGTCCAACCAGTTCAGTCGATTTCTAATCTTATTTAGCAACCTTGTCAGTGGTCTCGAGGTAAGATGTCCCCCACAGGTGCTGGAGGTCGTGGGTTCGAAACACGGCAGAGACCAGCATTTTTTCACGTGGATCTTCTGGTAAAAATTATCATGATCTCTGGGTAGTGAGATTGGACTTCCGTATTCAGTGTCGAGCACGTTAAAAATCCTTTGGCAATTATAAACAGAACAGAATACAAACACATCTCCACAGCCTACAAGTATTTCCTATCTCTTTTATTTATTGTCCAGGTTTCAGATCCGTACAACGCCACAGACCAGACACATGCGTTCAGAATTCAATTACGTAGCGTCATAGTAATGCTACCTAGTGCCAGACCTCTCTTAATCTCTCTAAATGCCTTCTTTGTCAACACAACGTCAAATTGTGACAGAACAATATGGTCATATCAATAGATGCTATTCTTGGTTCGTGATTACAGTCCTCTCACGTGTTCGAAAAGACGAGATTGCAAATGTGAAATAATATGTTAGCCAAAAAAAAAAAGGGGGGGGGGGGAGGGGTGGGAGAAGGTATGAACTGCTTGGTGGAAGGCAAGCTGCAGAAAAGAGAGCGAGAGAGAGAATGGAGGTGGGGGAAGGGGTAGGGGTGTGGGAAGAAAGAGAGAAAGACGAGCAGTGCGAAAACGCAATAAAATAAATATATTCATTGCAGATTACACTCTGAGTATAAATGAACGCTTTATCAGCTCTCTAAGTATAAATGGACACTATAGCAGACTTCTGAGTATAAATGAACAATATAGTATCCATCTGAGTATAAATGTGCGCTATAGTAGCTTTCTGAGTATAAATGAACGCTATTGCAGCCTTCTGAGTATAAATGAAAGCTCTAGTAGCCTTCTGAGTATAAATGAAAACTCTAGTAGTCTTCTGAGTATAAATGAAAACTCTAGTAGCCTTCTGAGAATAAATGAAAGCTCTAATAGCCTTCTGAGTATAAATGAAAGCTCTAGTAGCCTTCTGAGTATAAATGAAAACTCTAGTAGCCTTCTGAGAATAAATAAAAGCTCTAGTAGCCTTCTGAGTATAAATGAAAGCTCTAGTAGCCTTCTGAGTATAAATGAAAGCTCTAGTAGCCTTCTGAGTATAAATGAAAACTCTAGTAGCCTTCTGAGTATAAATGAAAGCTCTAAAAACATTACATGACGTTGTCAGTTTATTGTTGAAACTACCCGTCCTGAGTTATCCAGTCTTACCGACGTTTCATCTGTAGCCGGCCACAGTAAATCTTCTTATATTTCGAGGCGAGGCTGACCATCTTAACTTAAACTTAACTTAACTTAACGTCTTTATACTGGTTTAGAAGACTCTGCAGAGTCTGTATACAACCAGTTCCATTTACAACACCTTCCTCTAGAAGCTGTACGCATCCAATCTGTTCTTAAATGCATTGACCGTCCCAGACTCCACCACCTCACTTGGCAATGCATTCCAAGCATTCACTACTCTCTGGCTAAAGAAATACTTCCTAATATCTAATCTGGACCTCTCCTTAGTCAACTTGTAGCTGTGCCCTCTTGTCCTTGTTGGTGGTTGTACTTTAAAAAACTTGTTATAGTCCACTTTATCCATTCCTCTGATCATCTTATACACCTGTATTAAGTCACCACGAATTCTTCTCTCTTCTAGACACTGAAGGCCAGTTCTTGTTAATCTTTCTTCATAACTGTAATTCTGGAATCTTAGTCAGCATATGTATCTGATCCTGATGATACGCTTGTGTCCCAACAGTACACCACAGAAATAAACTGAAATAAACGTCAATAACTCATCGTTCCTGGAATCTGAGGTAAAAAGAGAAGATCTTCCAGCTAGTGGGGAGAAATGAAGAGATGAAGTCAACACTTTCCATTAGTTCTCTATTCTCTCTCTCTGTCTCTCTTACTCTTTCTCTATCTCTGTCTCTACCTCTCTCTGTCTCTCTCTGTCTCTCTCTCTGTATTTCTTACTCTCTCTCAGCCACACAATATCTTTACCCATTCCCAATTACTCGATAAACGAGATAGAAGGACGCAGACACGGAAACACGTTTCAAGATAAATGGATTGGTTTTCACACTTCGTCAACCGCATCTGTTAAATGGAGGATCTTGAAAGCATGGTGATATAGTTGACGATAGAAGACACACGAGTGATAGACAAAAAGAGATGACGGGTAATGGCAGGACCAAATATATTTCCAACCAAGGTGTGTCTGAAATCATTGAATGCCTATTTGACTAGACAGACAGCCTTAGAGTAAAATTTATTTTTCGGTTAATTCGTTCTATCAAATAGCCAACAACAACAGCAAACAAACCAGACGGTCTGTCTCAGCGCTATATAGTATAGCCATGAAGTAGGATGTGTCGGACAGAAAAGTACAACTATCGCAGTCGAGCTGTAAACTACGACACAGCGAATTCCGTTCTGCGGACTACATTCTTCTACTTTCCGGGTTTGGAAACAGGGTTTTGAGAATGAACGAAGAAGAAGAAGATAAAATTTACCAATCAAACAATCAGACTAGTGTTACCCATACTTACCCACACGGATGGGGAGGAAGACTGACGTCTGGTCAGGCAAATTATACTGGCCAAGACTCTCATCTTGGCTGCCTAGCAGCCATCCCTGCAAACGGGATGTTGTCATGGCAGTCTGGCTAACGAGGTGAGATATCGACTTGATCCCCGTAGTAGTGAGCAACACGTAGATAAAGCCAAGAATAGCACAACCGTCTGGAGGACACCGGTCTACCTTTATCAGCACCCTCGAGATGTGAGGAAAGCTACTGCAACCCGTCACTTAGCGTCCTTTTCAGTGCGCACAAAAGAGTAGACCTGCTCATTGCGGGCATTCGCAAACAACAACCCACAGGGTTTGAACGCTACCTTGCCATATCCAAGGTAAGGAGTCCAACCTCTTGCTCAGAAATACTAATGTCTACACAAGTGTAAACTGAACCTAACTTATGTTCTATTGAGAATCGATGTACTTGCACTCCGGGTAGACACATAGGTGCTCAGTACCTCTCAGCAAATAGCGAAGCGTTTAGATAATGATGGTTTCTGTAGCTCGCGGATTGTACACACCTCTGCTCCGTCCTCTCGTACTTAACTTAACATCTTTATACTGGCTTAGAAGACGCTGCAGTGTCTGTATACAACAAGTTTCTTCTAAATTTACTTAACTTAAAAATAACTATGCGCATCCAATCTAGAGCGTTCATTTAAACACAAAAGACTACTAACACTTTCAATGAGACTCTCTTCGCTGAAACCGCGTATGGGACTTAGTGGTCTTCACGTAAAGTGTGGCTCGGGTACCAGATTTCGTTCAAATGTTCAAAATGTTCAAATTTCAGTGAAGACCCGAGATTTTTTCACGTGGATCTTCTACACTAAAAATTCCTCTGATCTTTGGGTAGTGAGATCGGACTCCCATGTTTAGTGTCGAGCACGCTTGGCAGACGGAAAGCGAAAAGAGCAGGCTTAACGACCGCTGCCTGAACAAAATTAAAATCTACACAAGTTGTACCTTTCCTCAGGTGGTTTGTTGAGAGCAGCTATAGATGGCGCCTGACTGGCTGCGGTTCTATTAAGCTCTAGTGTTTGAGTGTATTAACCTCCAAGAAAGTGATTGAATACGATAGAGCCTTTTACACCAGTCTAAAGACGTTAAGTTTAGCTAAGTATCATTTCAAAATCTTGCACTCTGTGCATTGCTGGTTCAATTACCGCAGTGTCTTCATCCAAAAGGCAGTCGTTGATCAATTTCAAAAGGTCACCTCAATCCATTGCCAATGTCCCCTCCACCCATTGCCAATGTCCCCTCCATCCATTGCCAATGTCCCCTCCACCTATTGCCAATGTCCCCTCCACCTATTGCCAATGTCCCCTCCACCTATTGCCAATTTCCCCTCCACCTATTGCCAATGTCCCCTCCACCCATTGCCAAAGTCCCCTCCACCTATTGCCAATGTCCCCTCCACCTATTGCCAATGTCCCCTCCACCTATTGCCAAAGTCCCCTCCATCCATTGCCAATGTCCCCTCCACCTATTGCCAATGTCCCCTCCACCTATTGCCAATGTCCCCTCCACCTATTGCCAAAGTCCCCTCCATCCATTGCCAATGTCCCCTCCACCTATTGCCAATGTCCCCTCCACCTATTGCCAATGCTCCATCCATCCATCGCCAATATCCCCACTACTCATTGCCAATGTCCCCTTCATCCATTGCCAATATCCGCGCTACCCATTGCCAATGTCCCCCGTATCATTGTCAATATCCCCCGTATCATTGCCAATGTCCCCCGTATCATTGCCAATGTCCCCACTGCAGGTGCCCCTGAGGCAAGAATGCCAACGCTATCGTCCCAGCAAACCCCAGTTTGGTTAGGACAGTAGATCCACACAAGTTCCCGGAGGTTTGAGACATCTATGTTCACTATTCACTCATTCCACAAACAGATCGGCTGCACTTTCTGAAGGAAGGACTTAGAGTCGAAGACGAGTACGAACCTCATTAAAGTGCTACCAGATTTGCTAATAGGGAAATAAAGATATTGAGGAAGGAAACTGCTCATCGCATTAAAAAAATAGAAACCAAGTAAAATTGAAACTTCACCATTTTATCTCCTACATCAAGACTTGCTATCAGACCACATTTCCCCCAACGCCTCCCCCTTCCCCCCCCCCCCCCCTTTCATCTATATGCCAATGTTGCTTTTTTTTTATTAAACATTTCTGCTGTAGACAATACATTGAAAGTTGCGGTTCTGATCTATACAAACTCTAATTTAAAGTAAAATTAGATTCTACTTCTTCTTCCTCGTTCTAAAATTTATATTCTATGGTCGGTCTTTTCAAATAATTGACTTCTTGCCAAAACCAGTCCAGCTCAGGCGTCTTGAATCCTTTTATTCCGACTTTTATTCTGTCTTTTTACCAAACGTTAGAATGGGTTTTCCTACTTTCTGACATTGTTTGACTCAAAAGGTGCATTCCCAATAATATGCATAGGGCTTGGCTTAGCTTTGTTCGTTCTCAATCACCCTCTATCAAACCCTGAAAAGGGCTTAAGTAGCAGAATGTAGTCTAGAGAACGGAATGCGTTGTGTCGTAGTTTACAGCTTGACTGGGATATTTGCACCTTTCGGTCCAACACATCCGACTTCAACAAGCATTTTGTGAGTACCAGGTTAGTATTCCCTCTTCAATCCCTTCTCCTTAGCCAGTCTGCCCTGTTGCAGCCTGTTATCCAGGATCACCGCGTGGAGGTGTAGAAGTGTTTTTGGCAGCTCTGGTTCGCTGGCCCTGACGCTAGCAGTCAGCTATGGGTCGCTGACCACTGCAGCCCATGCTATAATATGCATTTAAAATTGGATATCTTTTTGGGGTGGTCTTCTATATTGTAGTACATATACATCGAAAATAATTATTTTTATAGTTTTACACATTTATTGGTAATAAAAATGTTGATAGATTTTAAAACTTGCATAAAAGTGTGTTTTTTTAAACAAATATAAATATCGAACTATTTAACAATAGCATATCTCACATCTTGAAATGTTAATATTATTTCACATGGATTAGAGGGTAGGGCGGGTGTTGTGGATTGAAAAAAAACATCTCTTACATTGGTTGAGGACCACTGGCTTAGCCCAAGTATTGCTGGGACCAATACAAGCGAGTAAAATAGAAACCATAACTTGTCAAAGGAGGAGACTAATAAGGGGGTCGGCTAATTTATCGCATAGATGATATAAGAAATAATAAAAAGAAACAAAGAGCTTTAGGCTTAATGATAGAAAGAGATGACAACCTTTAAGCTCAATGAAAAGAAAGGATCGAAAAAGACAAGACGAGCTATATCGGACCGTTATGCTCAAAGATCGAAGAAAATACGACATTCAAGCTCAAAAATAGAAAAAGATGGCGACCTTTAAGCTTTATTTTAGACAATAAAAGACAACCTTTAGACTCAATGATAGAACAGAAAAGACATTTAGGCTAAATGATAGAAACGGATAGGCTTTAACAAGGCGATATATACAGACCTTTACACTCAATGATAGAAAAGCAAAGATCGTTATGTTCTTAAATAGAAAAGACGACATTTTAGGCTCAACGTTAGAAAAGAGAAGACGACATTTTACGCTCAATAATAGCCAAGAAGACCGTTAGACTCAATAATAGAAAAAAAGACGACTTTACTCAATGATAGAAAGTGATCGATTTAGACAATCTGATATTTACATTCTCTCGACTATCTATTACAACTATTCGATTGTATGTACTACTACAAGGCATCAAATTTTCTCCAGTTCTCTCCATACGAGAAATAGGAGATCAATACTTGTCGGATGTATCACATTACTTAAATGTGCTATTGTTGTCGTAGTTTCTAAAGATATTAGTATCACATGATGGTAACGTTAACAGTTTTGTCCCATAGTAGTTACACTACTGTCGGTGGGTTAAGTTGTTATAGACTTCAGTATACCAAGTCAAGGCTTGTCCCATAGTAGTTACACTACTGTCGATGGGTGAAGTTGTTCGAGACTTCAGTATACAAAGTCAAGGTTTGTCCCATAGGATTTACACTGCTGTCGGTGGGTGAAGTTGTTAGAGACTTCAGTATACTAAGACAAGGTTTGTCCCATAGAAGTTACACTACTGTCGGTGGGTGAAGTTGTTCGAGACTTCAGTATACTAAGTCAAGGTTTGTCCCATAGTAGTTACACTACTGTCGGTGGGTGAATTTGTTCGAGACTTCAGTATACTAAGTCAAGGCTTGTCTCATAGTAGTTACACTACTGTTGGGAAATGTCGTTGTTAGAGACTTCAGTATACTAAGTCAAGGTTTGTCCCATAGTAGTTACACTACTGTCGGTGGGTGAAGTTGTTCGAGACTTCAGTATACTAAGTCAAGGTTTGTCCCATAGGATTTACACTGCTGTCGGTGGGTGAAGTTGTTAGAGACTTCAGTATACTAAGACAAGGTTTGTCCCATAGAAGTTACACTACTGTCGGTGGGTGAAGTTGTTCGAGACTTCAGTTTACTAAGTCAAGGTTTGTCCCATAGTAGTTACACTACTGTCGGTGGGTGAATTTGTTCGAGACTTCAGTATACTAAGTCAAGGCTTGTCTCATAGTAGTTACACTACTGTTGGGAAATGTCGTTGTTAGAGACTTCAGTATACTAAGTCAAGGTTTGTCCCATAGTAGTTACACTACTGTCGGTGGGTGAAGTTGTTCGAGACTTCAGTATACTAAGTCAAGGTTTGTCCCATAGTAGTTACACTACTGTCGGTGGGTGAAGTTGTTAGAGACTTCAGTATACTAAGTCAAGGCTTGTCTCATAGTAGTTACACTACTGTTGGGAAATTACGTTGTTAGAGACTTCAGTATACTAAGTCAAGATTTGTCCCATAGTAGTTACACTACTGTCGGTGGGTGAAGTTGTTCGAGACTGCAGTATACTAAGTCAAGGTTTGTCCCATAGTAGTTACACTACTGTCGGTGGGTGAAGTTGTTAGAGACTTCAGTATACTAAGTCAAGGCTTGTCTCATAGTAGTTACACTACTGTCGGTGGGTGAAGTTGTTAGAGACTTCAGTATACTAAGTCAAGGCTTGTCTCATAGTAGTTACACTAATGTTGGGAAATTACGTTGTTAGAGACTTCAGTATACTAAGCCACATATTGTTTGAGGTAGGATGCCGAATTTCATTCCTCGTTGCCTTTGATTTACCTAGTCCTATGCCAGGTACCACATAAGGCAAGTGGAGCGTGACGGTCGTAAGAATTGAACCCCATACCTTAGCCGTGAAAAGCGAGTGCTCATCCACTACAGTAAACAGACGCTTACATGATGCGGTTGTTAATAACATACACATACACGGCCCTGTTTAGTCGCTTATTCCATCATTACGTGTAGTAATCGATACTTTGTTCTAAAATTATTAAGTATAGAATGATGAAATTACTGCCCGTGGGAAGGAAAAGCAAGGTTTAGGAAAGATAAATCCCATTGCAACTACGTAAGGATCGTTAAAGCGATTACAGAGAGTTGTGCATGGAGCTAGGAACCTCATTGTTTAAAACAAATTTGCTAGAGAAACCAACTTTGCAAATCACACAAAGTGCTTTGGTGCCTCCTGAGGGAGGCTAACCATAGTGGTGGCACCATATTCAGGTTGGAGTGAAATAAGGGCAAGAAATTAATGATGAAGATAAAGAAGATAATAATGATGTTAATATGAAGATAATTTTTCGTACTGTCGTATCAAATGTAGTACATGGTGATCACCACTGATAGCCTGAGGGCATGAAATCTGTACCCGAGCAACGAGACGATAATAACACCAGGTTTATATGATGAGATTGTTAGTCTCATCAACAACCTTCGTGAACTTGGTCGCTATTGACAATTGTGGCTTCCAGATACGTACATGTTGGCAATGTAAAACTATCGGTACAAAAGTGCACACTTGTGTACATTGAGGAAAACTTGGTTTTGGGAAACATGTGTGTATGTAAGAGTGTGTTTGTATGTGTATGTTTGTGTGTGTTATTGTGTATGTTTGTGTGAGTTTGTAGGTGTATATTTGCGTGGTTGTGTGTGTGTGTTTGCATGTGTATGTGTGTGTGTGTGTTAGTGTGTGTTCGTGTGTGTGCATCTGTGTTTGTGTATGTTTCTGTGTATGTTTGTGTGCGTTTGATTTGTGTTTGCACGTGTGTTTTTGTGTGTGCGTGTGTTCGTGTGTGTATGTTTGTGTGTGTGTTTGTGTATATTTGAGTGTGTGTTTGTGTATGACTGTATTGTGTGTGCTTGTGTGTGCTTGTATGTTATAACTTCCAGTCGAGCGCCGTGACTGGCTGCTGACACGTCAACTTCAGATATTCTGTGATATTTCATCTTCTTCCAAAACTCGAATGAGTTCAAGAAGTGTTTTATCGACGGAACACCACACGTGGACCGTACTAGAGTTGGTATATGTCGAACAAGATACACCTATTTGATATTGTGCCGTATTCTAGCTGGAGTCGAACTCTAAGCCTATCGTCCCTTATTCCCGACAACGCGTGACCACAAAATTGCTGGGCCGTGCAGCGAAAATGCACACGTACTCTGAAGGCACCTTGCTGACACTTAGACCAGAAGTGTGTAGGAGTCACTCGTTACCACTGGAGGGGCCAAGACGTCTGACCTACCTTGGAGTCCTTGTCAGTGAGAGACCTAGGCAAACGTATGGAAAGAAAAGGGGCAAGAGAGGTGGTAAAAGAAAAAGTAGGAAGACATGAACAGGGAAATCTTTTTAGAATTTGGTCAAGCCTAACCAGTTAAGCAGGAAACTCGTAATCTGGCTACCACGACGGTAAATGTTCTCAGCCGTGTTGACCGCACAGAACACGGCTAGGCACTTGAACAGCCGTGGTCAGCCACTGCACCCAAGTTCATATCCAGTCATGCTGACTTGTCTTGCCACTGGTTAAAGTTGGACTCGGGCGAGAGAATTAGGTCGACGAACCGCGCAAACCTTACTCACTTAAATCAAATTCATCGCACAAGTCATTCTCTTTTCATTTATCCCGTACTTACACAGTCGAGTCCTGTGACGACGGGCGAGCGACAAAGCGGAGAGCGTAAGTCCGCTGACAAGCTAAACTACAGTCAAAAAGCTGCGTCAGTTGCGGGTCTCCTGCCTGAGCATTAAAGCGGATAAGATGCATGGATTTGCTGACAAACATGTTCACCGACTCGTGAAGCGAACTTTCCATGTTTTCACTACCTGCGAGTATGCTGATCTCCAAATCAGACTGGTCAGCCGTTTCCCCACCCATCCACAACCAGGATTTACAGAATACTCGACTGGAAGGACTAGCTAGGTGAAAAAAGTAAAGCGTGATGGACGAACAATATGTGTGCTGGTGCGTGTTTTTGTGTGCGAGTGCGTGTGTGTATTTGTATGTGTTTGTGTATGTTGTGTGTGTTTATGTATTTTTGTATGTGTTCGTGTTTGTTTGTATATCCGCGTTTGTGTGTATTTTTGCGAGTGTTTATGTATGTTTATGTGTGACTATGTATTTGTGTGTCTGTTTGTGTTTATCTGTGTATGTGTTTGTTTGTGTATCTGCTTGTATTTATTTGTATGCGTGTGTTTGTATGTGTGTGTGTGAATTTATATGTGTGTGTACGGTGTGTGTATGTATATAAATATACATACGATCGTGGTTCAAGCCACTACATCTGCTACATGACAATGTAAGACATTTTGTGAGTCAATAAACCGGCTCTGCGATGAATTATTTAATCACGTTTACAACACGATTGGGCGGTTACAGTGGTTATATTGTTTTTTAAATCTTGGTACCAGTCGAGTAAATTATATATCATCTTGTCATTATTATTAATAGCATCATATATGGAAACCTTCAATCGCCCGATATTTCGAACCCTGTGTTTTATTCCAGGGAACACACACAGTAGATGTCTCATTTCATACTATGCTGTCGGGGATCTAGTATTATATGCTTCATTGCACGCGGCTTCAGCTTATTCATGACGTGGGATGGTCACTTTCCTTCCTCGCTGCTTTTGCTTTTCTTACAGTAAGTCAAGTACATATTTACATTTGGGTCGACTTGAGAGTTCTCGTAGTGGGAGTTTAAAGCAATGACACGCAAGTGTTCTAACAATATGCTAATAAGACGTCTTTATAGTGTGCTATAATCATCACGCAACTGCTGTCTCATGTCTGGTGTTCAATAAGACGATCCAAAATATAAATCGGTGGATAGGAACCCCAATTAAATGGGACAAATGGAGAACTTAAATATTTACTTTTATATACGTCTTCCTGTGTGGTTTCTTGAAGAGCTGTGTATGAGATTGAGACAAGAATCCACTCATTGCCCTACTGAAAACATGCCGAAAGAGACGAAGACCAGTGCTATTCAAAGACATTTAGGCTAGAAGTTTATCCATCACATGGGATGGAACATTCAGCCATGTATTCATAACAAAAGCATTCTGAATGTGGTGTAGGCATCTGTTGTTTATAGACAGCACTAGAAATAATATATAATATATAATACACAAGAAATAGCATAACACGATTTGTTCAGGGTATGAAGAAGGAGCGGTATAATAAGAATAACACGAGGATAATGAAGAAAGAAGAAGAAGAACATGAAGAAAAAATAAGAAGAGAAAGAAAAAAAGAATATCGAAGACAACAACGAAGCAGAGAAAAAGTTAATGAAGAAGCAAAACAAAAAGAAGACGAAGAAATAATAAGACAAAGAAGAAGAGAGAAGAAGTGGAAGAAGAAACAGAAGCAGTAGAAAGACATAAGAAGAAGACGAGAAGAAAGAAGTGGAGGAAGAAGAAGCAGAAAGAAGAAGAAGAGCACGACGACGAAGATGAATAAGAAGAAGAAGAATAAAAAGGAAGAGGAAGAAAATAAAAGAAGACTACTAAGAAAAAGAAGAAGAAGAAGAAGAACAACAACAAAGAACAACAACTATAAGAAGAAAAAAAACCAAAACCCAAATGTAATTTCCAGGAAATCCTTTCTTATCTTAGTTACCCACACTGATAACACGATAAGCCACAACCAATTTTCTATGACCTTTTTTTTGAGTCTACACAGTAATCAAAATTAATTCCAGCCTTTTAGCTCAGATTTGACAAAAAATCTTGGAGGCTTCCGTAGTTATCTGTCAGTTTACGTTCAATTGCTTCCTGGTTATGTAAAACTAATATTATAATATTGATGTGAATCATGGACGATCAATTACTAAACAGACAATTCATTTGCAGCAATAACAAATATAATTCCGGAGGAAAATGGTGTGGATAGGCAGATGTTGTTGTTGTTTTCCATGATAAACGATGAAAGACATTTTATCAACATTCACGTGAGTACGAATATGGCTAAATAAGCCAATGGCAGCCCTGAATTGTCTGTTGCACATTACAATGAAATAGGGCACCCCTTCCACTGGGGTTGAAGAAGAGTTGATGTGAGCATATTTGTGGAGCGATTGGCTCTGTATAGCCTCATTTATTATTGATACGTTATGTCTCTGAACAACCCGCCACAATAGTGCTGGGCCAGTCTGTGCGATTAGTGGTGGTTCTTTCCCAGTTATTATGGTGAATACCACACTGGATCAGTAATCTCTTAAGAGTGTTAGTTTTCTTTCCACGTATGTCGTTAACCGCCGTGGGAAGCTAAAAGTCGTCTGCCCTGCGCAAAGTGCGTTGCGTCGGTCAATGTGAGTCCGTGTCGATGTGTCTTGGCAATTTATTTTCATCGTCGTACAGCAGACACTGATCATCTGCAAAGATTAATTCGTGTATTGAGTGCTGGTTCAGACTGGTCAGTTTGAAAGGTCCCCGATGTGATTTTGTCCTTGTAGATATTAAGTGTATTCTTGTCCCTTTTCCGCTGCCCACTACTTGCCCTCTTGAAATTTGTGCAGTTTACCATAGAGCAACTCTTTTGGTAGACGTTGATCCGACGCGCTCACCACATGACCAACCCATCTCAGCTGTGCTGCACATGATCATGGTGTGTATACTTGTCATGCGCTGGCACATCTGTATTTGATACCATGTCCTGCCATCTAATCCTCATTAGTTTCCACACACAGTGCATGTACTCATTTGGTGTGCAATCTCATGATTATCATCAAGTGCCGTCACCACAACGGGGGTTGACAGTAATGGATCTTCAGCAGGCGTCTCTGTCCCGTGTCAGATCGGTACACCCAGTCAGACTGTGCTCCTACCACATCTTGATGTTGTCTGTCCATCTATCCCTCACTAGGCTGGCACACTCAATCAGACTGTGCTCTGGCCGCATCTTGATGTTATCTGTCCATCTGTCCCTCACCAGGCTGGTACACTCAATCAAACTGTGTCTCAACCACATCTTGATGTTGTCTGTCCATCTGTCCCTCATCATATCGGTACACTCTGATTGTGTCCCCACCACATCTTGATGTTGTCTGTCCATCTGTCCCTCATCATATCGGTACACTCTGATTGTGTCCCCACCACATCTTGATGTTGTCTGTCCATCTGTCCCTCATCCTATCGGTACACTCTGATTGTGTCCCCACCACATCTTGATGTTGTCTGTCCATCTGTACCTCTGCCCCGTTCTCACTCTTTTGCCCTCCACTCTTCCCACTAAAATAACTTTCATCAGACTGTCATGTCGCTTGACATGACCAAAATATTAAGTTTTTCTGCTTTTTATTACCTTCAGAAGAATCTTCTCCATCTTGAGTTGTTCCAGAACCTCAATATTAGTTTTCCTTTCCCTCCTAGGAACTCGTCTCAGTCTTCTGAATAGCCACATTTCAAAGGCTTCAATCCTCTTCTCCAATTTCTTGGCCAGTGTCCAGGTTTCTAGTCCATTCAATAAAACTGAACACACATAGCATGTCATTATTTTCATTTGTAGTTTCTGAGATTATCTACTTGGACATAAGTGCATGGCTCATGCTGTTAAATGTATATTTCCAAGTGGTAACTTTCACAGACCCCCTCGCAGTGTTAATAGCGCTCAAGAACAAACACAAAAATGAACTCAGTGCTCTGGCAGACTTGCTCGAACGCCTGTCCCAGTGCTTAAAAAAACACAGTCCGGTGGGTACCACTGCAACATTCCAAGCAACGAGGAGACAGACAGACTCGTCAGAGAGGGAGGAATGCTGCAGCAGAGTGATACAGAAATCACATACAATGAGGTGTAGTCAAGGAAGTAAGGGAGATTTGAGTGAGGAAACAGCTCACAGGGCAGAGAGCTTTGGAGAGAAGTATGCACATATAGGTGAGGGGTCAGTTTTGGTAGTAGGAGATTCAATGGTGAGAGAGGTTGGCAGACATTTGTCTAAACAACACAACATGTTTGAAAGAATGGATCAGAAAAACACTGAGCTTAATGACTTAAGAGCAGCACTCTGCAAACTGTGCCAGCAGTCCGCACCAAAAAGGGTAGTGGTACAGTGGGTCCCGGCACACTGCAACATCCAAGGCAACGAGGAGGCAGATAGACTGGCAAAAGAAGGTGCAAGACTACCACAAACAGATACCAGTATGACGTACGAAGAGTCAAAACGGCTTATCAAAGCCAGATACATGACCAAATGGGAAACCGAACATACTGGTTACACCAAAAACGATGCCTATTACCAGTTGAACCGAAGAGAGCAGGTCGTTGTCTTCAGACTTCGCACTGGCCACAACAGACTGAGGTACCACCTATTCAACAAATTGAAGATAGGGTGTACCGACGAATGCCCGTGCGGTACTGGTAAAATGACCACTGAACATCTGCTGCAGAACTGCCCGACATACGAGGATCAGAGAGAGCAGATGTGGCCATTACCAGTGGAACTGCAAGACAAGCTCTATGGCAGTAGCGAGAGCCTCAGGATGACCGCCGCTTTTTTTTGAAAAAATAATGGTTACTGTCTGACTGTGTACGCAGAAGAAGAAGAAGAAGAAGAAAGAATGGATATTGGGGGAGCAAAAATAGAGGATATAGAGGGGAGAATAAAGAGGTTAGATGACAATGGAAACAGTCATGTGGTAGTATTGGCAGGTACAAATAATGTAAAGAGAGATGGTACAGAAATAATTATGGATAAATATAAAAGTCTTATGAGAACACTTAAGGAAAAAAAGTTTAGAAAGGTCACAATGATGGGCATTTTAGACAGCGCAGATGGGTCAGACTATCTAGATAGCAAAACAATAGGTATCAACCTTAGGTTACAGGTGATGTGTGCGGACATGGGAATGGAATTTATTGATGTTAAAGTAGACAAAAGTAAAATGTTAGATAGGAGAGGTTTACATCTAAATGAGATAGGACAGCATGTTGTAGCAAAGTATATGTTCTATCATTGTGTTAGAAATTTAAACTAGTAAGGCCTATGAAGTATGAGACTTAAGATAGGCCTACAATAGGGTGCTATAGAGGATGTAGTCAAAGGGGTAATTTGGAGTCAGGGAAGTGTGAAATACATAGTAGAAAAGCAAACACTAAAATGATAAAGCAGAAGCAAAAAGAGGAAAACCAACAACATTACAAACTAAAATGTTTTTATGCAAATGTGAGAAGCATAGTAAATAAAAGAGAAGAATTGGAACTGTATGTAGAAGAAGAAAAACCAGATATAATAGGGTTAACAGAATCATGGACATATGAGGAGATTGCAGATAGTGAACTTGAAATTGAGGGATATACAATGTTAAGGAAAGATAGGATAATTGGAGACAAGACTAAGGGAGGTGGCGTTTTATTATACTGTATAAATTCTGTTAATATAACGATCAAAGATTATTTATCATGTGGTAACAAAAATGAAAGTGTATGGGGAGAAATAGAAAGTGGGGGTGAAAAAACAGTGATTGGAGTGTGCTATAGATGTCCATCAAGTCAAAAAGAGGAAGATGAGGAGCTGATTAGTAGTATAGCAAAGGCAAGTAAAGGGAAATTATTATTAATGGGAGATTTCAACTATCCAGAAATAAAATGGGATATGGCAGAAGCACTTGTAGAGTCAGAACCTTTTGTTACGTGCATAACTGACAATTTTTTAATTCAACATGTAGAAGCAGCCACCAGAGGCAAAAACATACTCGACCTAGTTTTTACCACAGAGGAAAATATGATTGAAAACGTTACCGTTGGGGAACTGTTTGGCTCAAGTGACCATCAAATCATCCGTTGGGATCTTATTGCAGGGAAAGAAGTAAACATAAACACGCGAACATACGACTACTCTAAGGCAGATGTTAAGAGGATGAAAGAGGCAGCGAACCACATAATCTGGAAAGATATTATTGTAGGAACAGATGTTGAACAGGAGTGGGAAAGTTTTAAAACAGTTCTAGAAACGCTAAAAGAGGAATGTGTTCCATGTAGGGAAGTAAACCTCAAGCGTAAAAAGTGGATAACTAGATTTGTAGTGAAATGTAGAAGAGCAAAAAATAAAGTATGGCAAAAATATATAGAGGCAGGTAAATCAAAAGAAACATATGTAAAATATTTGGACAAGCAGAATATATCTCAGAAAGCGAATAAAACAGCAAAAATTGACTTTGAAAAAAAACTTGCTCAGAGGATCAAGACTGACAGTAAAAGCTTCTTTTCTTATGTTAGAAATAAACAAAGAACGAAAGACAAAGTAGGCCCTCTCATAGACAGTGCAGGGAAAATAATAAGTGAGAATAGGGAGGCTGCTAATCTGCTCAATCAGTACTTTGGCACAGTCTTCACAAAGGAGGACTGCTCCGAGATCCCAGAGCCTATAGATATTTTTCAAAGAGACATGGATACAGCGGGATTAAGATCAATCTGTATTACAGAGGAAATGGTTTTTAAAAAATTGGAGGGGTTGAAAGTGAATAAATGTCCAGGTCAAGATGATATTCACCCAAAATTGCTGTATGAAATTAGAAACCAACTAGCAAAACATTTGGCTATATTATGTTCTCAATCACTTACAAAAGGGATTGTTCCACGGGATTGGAAAGATGCAGGAGTGATCCCCTTATTCAAAAAAGGCAAAAAATCAGATCCGGCAAATTATAGACCGGTGAGTTTAACGAGCATAGTCTGTCAATTGTTAGAGTCAATAATCAAAGAAAACATTGTTATGCATTTAGAAAAATTTAATCTAATTAGAAATAGTCAGCATGGGTTTACTAGAGGGAGATCATGCTTAACAAATCTGTTAGAATTCATGGAGGAGGTTACTAAAATCATAGATAAAGGGGAGCCAGTGGATGTTATTTATCTAGACGTTGCAAAGGCCTTTGATAGAGTACCTCATCAAAGATTATTTCGAAAGTTAAAATCACATGGAATAGGTGGCGAAGTTGCCAAATGGATTGAAAATTGGTTAACGGGAAGAAGGCAGAGGGTGGGCATAAATAAGGAGTACTCTGAATGGAGTGAAGTGAAAAGTGGTGTGCCACAGGGCTCGGTTTTGGGACCAATTTTGTTCTTGGTATATATAAATGATTTGGACATTGATATGAGATCCATGATTGCAAAATTTGCTGATGACACAAAACTATGCAGTAGTGTCTCATCTAAAGCGGAAGTGGATATATTGATGTCGGATTTAGATAAAATTCTAGAATGGTCTGTAAGCTGGCAAATGGAGTTTAATGTAGATAAATGTACAGTCATCCACATGGGTAGATCCAATATGGAACATAATTACAGAATGGGAGAAAACAATATTAGAAAGATAGATAAGGAAAGGGACCTAGGGGTTATAATAGATCATACAGGAAAGGTGAGTGAGCAAGTTAAGGTAGCAGTGAAAAAGGCAAATGCAATGTTAGGTATGATAAAAAGAAATATTAAACATAGGAGCAAGGAAGTGATCGTCAAACTGTATAAAGCTTTAGTTAGACCTAGATTGGAGTTCTGTGTACAGGTGGGGAGTCCTTATCATAGAGGGGACATAAACATGCTAGAAAGAATACAAAAATGAGCGACAAAGATGATAGTGGGATTCCAGAATTACAGTTATGAGGAACGACTCAGAAAAACCGGCCTACAGTGTCTCGAAGAGAGAAGAATTCGTGGTGACGTAATACAGGTTTATAAGATGATCAGAGGAATCGATAAATTAGACTATAACAAGTTTTTTAAAATACAGCCACCTACAATAACACGAGGGCATAGCTACAAGCTGATTAAAAAGAGGTCCAGGTTAGATATTAGGAAATATTTTTTTAGTCAGAGAGTGGTGTCTGCTTGGAATGCATTGCCAGGGGAGGTAGTGGAGGCAGGGACAGTTAATGCATTTAAGAATAAACTGGATGCGCATAGATTTTAGAGCAAGGTGATGTAAATGTAACTGGTTGTATACAGACTCTGCAGGGTCTTCTAAACCAGTATAAAGATGTTAAGTTAAGTTAAGAGACAAAAGCATTCATCAGGGCAACGTACAGTGCAAAATGGAAAAACAACCACCCGGGCCACATAGAAAACGATGCCTACCATCAACTCTCCAGTCGAGACCAGGTGATAATTCTCCCGATACGCACAGGTCACAACAGACTTAAATGCCATCTGTACAAGTTCAAGATTGGCACTACAGACCTTTGTGCCTGCGGCACAGCCCCCATGAAGGCAGAACATATCTTTCAGTCCCATCCGCTGTATACCGACAAAAGAAGTAGCATTTGGCAACAGTCGGTGTCCTTCCACGAGAAGCTGTACGGAAGCGTACAGAGCCTTGAGTCGAATGCCGCTTTCATTGAAGTTTAGGTCTGAAGATGAACGAGGAAGAAGAAGAAAAGAAAAGTATTTTTCGACAATGCAATTCTCTAAACGATCTTCCTTTCACATGTGCCAACCTCTGTGTGGTTTACCTAGGTATAAATAGCTTGACACATTTGTCCAGAGTTTGCTAATTCTGTGGATGTCAACTTGTGGACTTTCTTTACTTTTCTTCTTGCTCAACCTTCCACGTCATCAATTCAAGCCGTTTTTTGTTGTCATTGACTGCATAGGCCGCTGAGACCTAGTCAACTATCGTCGTGCCGTCAATAGTGTTAGAATTTTCTTTACACAACACGCTTTAATGCAGATTTCATTAGGGAAATCTATGAAAAACATCCAGCATCCTCATTAATATACATCTCATGGGACAGCAAATGTCCAAGTAAACAACATGGGGTGTGTGGTATGCAGCCGGGCGAAACTAGTGAAACCATCGTCCCTGAACAGCACTGGCCCTCTGATCAAGAAAGAGCTGGCCAATGACACCCCAGATCCATCATCCCAGACCCCTACAGCGCCAGCATGGGTGACTTCTGGGGTCATGTACATCCCAATGGTCCGCTGGTCACTTTGTGACGACATTACACGGCTGGAAGGTAATACTGGTTGTTACAGACTGCATCGTCTTCTTATGGTCTCTGCGGCCGAGAGGTCAGGCACTCGCCTTTCTAAAGCGATGAACAGAAACAGTAAACTGTTTTCTTTTTTTTTCGTTAAAGTGTTTATCTCTCTGTTTTCTGCTGGCGGAAGCACGCCTCTTTCCACCTGGGGCCGTAGCCTTTTAGGTGATATCAGGACGGATTAACCAGAGCGACTATCTAATTCCAGAAGTTTTCTAGTGACACCAGGTCTCACGGAGGTGGGGCCAGAGTGTTTGCATCCTGAGTTGACTTATGGCCTAAGGTAGCTCTGAACCAGAGAGTGAGGTTGATGACCAGCGCAATTTCTTCCTCAGTATTATTCAAATACATTTTCAAATTCAAATGCATAAGTTACATCATCATCAAAACCATATGTTGATGTCGCCATCAAAGCTTGCCAATGGTAACTAATGTAAAGCAAAGGCATGGCCACCGTCAATCATAGACGCTATTTTTACTAAGGATTACCTCGTCTCGTGCTGTCCGACCCAAGGGGCAAGTCAAGAACAAGACGACTAGGGGGCGACTTCGAGATGCAGGGGACTCCGCATCAAGCACCCGTGAAAACGACGGCGGAGTCCTGAGTCGAACCCATACCACCTGATCACGAGGCCGACGGCTTAAGCACTTCTCCAAGGAATCCCCAAAAGTAATGTATAACTAAAGTATAAATTCTAGATGTACTGGATTCTCTGTCATTAACACCGTATCATCCGCACATTTCCTGTTATTGTCACTTCGTCCACCTAAATTCCTTCCTGACAGTTCTGGCTCATTGAAAATTGATTCTGTGTATATATTAAACAAACAAGGGGACAGTACACACAGATTATATATATTGCACACCATATTTTGGAGATTGGGGTGTGCAATCTAGAAAAAATTAATTTTGAATAGGTGTTGTTGATTTTCACAGGACTGACAGTGAATAATGCTCACATTCAACAGTCAGATTGTACCTTCCAGTGTTTTATGTACGATATTAACAGAAATTCACTTTATTCTCATATGAGCTAAACATAAAATTAGATATGGGCGAATAAGAAGTCTGCAAGTCAAATTCGTAGCACTTCAAAGCTTCGCAATGAAAGGATATACATATTTTTGCATAGTTGGATAAGCGAGAGAATCTTTATTGATGTATATCGGAACCTGACTAGAAAACGACCAACGTTGACTACAAGACTCTAGAAGTTCATATTTTAAAAAGTCGAGAAAGGAGGATATACAAGTTAGTGTATATAGTTTTGCCTTTAGTAAGAGATACATTTGTAAAATTTTTAATTTTTAATAATTAATAACAGGAAATCGAAAATGTGGCCAAGACGGAACAACGGCATTGATGTATTGAAATTTACATTTCGAAGAACTAACGCCTGCAGACTTCACCATTAGAAAATATGCTGGCGAAAGTAACATCATTAGCGAGAAGCCACACCTAATTGATTTGAGAAGCAAGTATTTCCGTTAAATAAAAGAAATGCATAAAGAATGGCGTGTTATTGTAGCAAAGGACAGCGACTGGTTATAGTACATGCTGGTAGTACATATAACGCACTGGCCAATAATGCTGAACTGCTTTTTAATTATTCTCCTTTTTCTTCGTTCGTTCTCAATCTCTCGCTTCTAAAGCTCTGAAAATGGATTTGTAAGTAGCAGAATGTAGCCCAGAGAATGGAATTCGTTTTGTCGAAATTTGCACCTTTCGGTCCGACACATCAAACTTCTTCATACATTTTGGATGTACCGGGTTTAAAAAAGGACGTGAGTTAACGCAACAATATGCGTCTAACCTGGTCTCGGACGTGAGTTAACGCAACAATATGCGTCTGACCTGGTCTCGGACGTGAGTTAACGCAACAATATGCGTCTGACCTGGTCTCGGACGTGAGTAAACGCAACAATATGCGTCTGACCTGGTCTCGGACGTGAGTTAACGCAACAATATGCGTCTGACCTGGTCTCGGACGTGAGTTAACGCAACAATATGCGTCTGACCTGGTCTCGGACGTGAGTTAACGCAACAATATGCGTCTGACCTGGTCTCGGACGTGATGTAACGCAACAATATGCGTCTGACCTGGTCTCGGACGTGAGTTAACGCAACAATATGCGTCTGACCTGGTCTCGGACGTGAGTTAACGCAACAATATGCGTCTGACCTGGTCTCGGACGTGAGTTAACGCAACAATATGCGTCTGACCTGGTCTAGAAAGATCTTTCGTTAACCTCACGTCCTTCTTTCAACATCCTTGCCCAGCTCTTCACTGTTGTCTTCGACACACTTTTGTCACTTATACACTGCCTGCATTATGCGATGACTATCAACTGGTCGACATCTTCCAGCTGTTAGAAACCGAATCGCCGCTCTCTGATCAACTCTGGGCGGATTCCGTATCAAACCCGTCATATTTTCAACGGTCTGCCGAGAAAACTATGAGTCGGAGGATAATGAAATTTTGCGAACTTGACGGGTTGTATGTGCCGTTCACACCAGAAGTGACGTCGTCATGCGTATCATACGTATGTTCACTTGTTGCAGTTTGGTCCGGTTTCATCTGAACACACCTCGTACATTGGCGTACCATAATTTATCATCATCTTTGCAAACAAGTTCTGCTCAGCACCACCCGCATACATCACGAAGATTTATCTCGGAACTGACTGTACCCTATTCTCTTCCGTCCCAGAAGCTCTTTGTACCAATAAACCCATCCTTTTATTTCTTTAACATTTCAGAAGATGAGTCTACCCATGAGCCGATAGTAATGTGATAAATTCCCGTTCCAATAAGCATCTGTTTTAAAATACATGAGCAAGATTTAATTGAATCGTATTACTCGGTACTCTTTTACTTCTTCTTCTGCTTTATCTTCTTCTTCTTCTTCTCTTTTTCTTCTTCTTCTTCTTTTTCTTCTTCTTTTACTTTTTCTTCAATTTTTGGGCATTCTGTGGCGAAGTGGTTAAGCTGTCGGTCTCGTGATTAGGTGGTGTGGGTTCGAATTCGGACTCCACCGTTTTTTTCACAGGTGCTTGATGCGGAGTCCCCTGCATCTCGTAGTCATCCCCTAGTCGTCTTGTCCTTGACTTGCCACTGGGGTCGAGCGGCTCGAGACAAGAGAGTGAGGATAAAAAGTAGCGCAGTTAATCCTTGCTAAAAATAGTACTAGCAAAATTCATTATGCCATCATCGTCTACAATGGTCTTTGCCTTTGCCTTTGCATTTGCCATCTTCTGCTACGTCTTCTTCTTCATCTTCTTCTACTTCTTCTTCTTCTTTTCGCTTGTGTTCTGCTTGTCCCTTTCAGCGTTAACTCACAATTATTAATTTGTGTAATGGGAATTGAAGATACGCATACGACACCTCAAAATTGAGCAATTTATTCCATTACTGAACGTTATATTTTTAGGAGTAAAATAATTAATTTGCTGACAAAGATCAAAGAAACTTGTCAGTTTATGGAAATGGCGGTATCTGCACCATTATCAGTTATAAAAATTTGAATGCAAAGGGAAATGTAAGACCAGATGCAGAAATTCATGGTGACAGGTGCAAGGGTTATGAAGATATTAGATGACATATGATGGCATGAGTTTTGAAAGGTGCCATATGAAAAGGGATCTAGGGTTTATTATAGATCATACAGGCAAAGTTAGTGAGCAAGTCCAGATAGCAGGGGAAAAGGCAGTAAGAGGACACAAGTGCCCCTATTTAATAATAATACTTCAAGTACTCTATAACTCATTCAGGTGGAACTAGAATAAGGCAAATGCAATGCTAGGTATGATCAAAAAAAATAATAAACAAAGGAGCAAAGAAGTGAGTGTCAAACTGTGTAAAGCATTAATTATACCTAGATTGGAGTACTATATACAGGTGTGGAGTCCTTATCGTAGAGGAGTTATAAACATGCTGAAAAGGATACAAAGGAGAGGGACAAAGCTGATAGTGGGATTCCAGAATTACACTTTTGAGGAAAGACTCCGAAAAACCGGACTACAGTGTCTAGAAAAGCGAAGAATTCGAGGTGACTTGTTTGCGAATGCATTGTGAGGGTCTTGGCCAGTATATTTTGCCGAACCCTAACTAACATGTCTGATAAGTATGTTTTGCCTAACCCTAACTAAGCTACTTCTCAACATCGAGATGACAACACAGGTTTATAAGATAATCAAAGGAAAGGGTCAATTAGACTTCAACAATTTTTTTCTTCAAAATACAACCACCTACAAGAACAAAAGGGCATAGCTATAAATCAACTAATGATAGGTCCTGATTCGATATCAGGAAATATGTTTTTTAGTGACAGAGTGGTAAATGCTTGGAATGCATTTCCATAGGAAGTAGTAGAGGCAAAGACAATGAATGCATTTTAGAATAGATTAGATGCGCATAGCTTTCAGATCACGGAAATTTGAATGAAAGTAGCTGTATAAAGACTGCAGATTCATCTAAACGAGTTTAAAGACGTTAAGTTAAGATTAGTTAAGTTGAACTTGACAAAAAAATAAAAATACAGTGTTTACTCCTTTTGTTAAACTCCAACTGGGAGATGTATATGGCTGATGAATAAACGCCACTTGTCCAACAGTTGCCGTGCAGTTCGTCTGCTATGTTTTTATTTTACCATTAACGAAGATAAAAAAAAACTCTGCGCAACAAGCCGGAACCCTAACATCTATGCCATGGGACGGGCAGTTTTTGGAGGAAACAACAAATAGCTTAAGATCTTTGGACACAAAATAATATTGAAAAAGTGCACAATTTCTGGCGACACTTTCCGAGAAGAAGACATAGAAAACCTTGTGATAATATGCAAGATCAAGGACAAGAAAGGCTGAGGACGACAGGGAATAACGGTTTCGTATAAAAGGACAAGACGCATAAAGAGAAAATTGTTTATAGGATCGACTTAATTACATCTGAGGCGCGCCATCTCGCCACCCCCCTCCCCTTTCCACCCCACACTCCGTCCATATGAGCTCAATACCTTTCATTTCTAAAAGTTCTGGTGACAGTGCACGAGCTTTGTACCCCTCGCGTCGACTATTGCACCCATGGAGAGCTTAAGTTTTGTTGGCAGAGCACTTGTGCTATACAGTTGCTAACATTCATTGCCGACTTAAATCTATGAAAATCATCCCCGTTCATAACTTACTCACCATCATCTTCTTCAATACACAAACATCAGTGCTTGCATGGCGTAACTAAATCGGGCAAGATAAGCGGTTAGCAATATGTATACAAATCAGATTAATGCGTACATTGGTCCTGTCAATATTCATCTATGCCTGTGAGGCATGGACAACTACAGCTGACCTGGAGCGGAAGATACAGGCCTTGTTTCCGGAAGTAGTATGACGTACGAAGAGTCAAAACGGCTTATCAAAGCCAGATACATGACCAAATGGGAAACCGAACATACTGGTTACACCAAAAACGATACCTATTACCAGTTGAACCGAAGAGAGCAGGTCGTCGTCTTCAGACTTCGCACTGGCCACAATAGACTGAGGTACCAACTATTCAACAAATTGAAGATAGGTGGTACCGACGAATGCCCGTGCGGTACTGGTAAAATGACCGCTGAACATCTGCTGCAGAACTGCCCGACATACGAGGATCAGAGAGAGCAGATGTGGCCATCACCAGTGGAACTGCAAGACAAGCTATATGGCAGTGGCGACAGCCTCAGGATGACCGCCGCTTTTTGCGAAAAAATAATGGTTACTGTCTGACTGCGTACGCAGAAGAAGCAGAAGAAATGTTTCCGGAGACTTTTAAACGTCACGTACAAAGATCGAGTTACAAATGAGGAAATACGAGAAAGAATTACAACTGCAGTAGGGCATTTTGAAGACCTCTTGGCAACTGTCAAAAGAAGTAACATCGCTTGGTTCGGTCACATATCGAGATGAAATGGTCTTGCAAATACGATCCTGCACGAGAAGGTGCAAGGCAGACGACAAAGAGGCTGTCCCACAAAAAGGCGGGAGGACAACATAAAGGAATTCACCAATCGCCAACTAGAAGAGGCACAGGGAGTGACCGCTGACAAAGAGGGATGGCGGATGGCGTGGGGTTTTGAGGATGTCTTCATGTGTACTCCAACAATCTCACTGGTTACGGGATGACCTGACCTGACATCTTCAATATTTCCTTCTGGTGGTTCCTGATTCTCCAACTCAATGAACGCCTCTTACTTTTCCACATAGCTGCCTAACTCTGCATTTTCGAATTTAAAAAGTATGTTAATTAAGGATAGATCATTGAAGGCTCTGTCAAAATGTGATAGATTGACAAGTCGCATTAACACGAATTGTTCAAAACTTCAGCTCTCTTATGGAGAAGTTAGTTAACAGGAGAGGAATAGAACACGAAAACAGACAACGGTCGTGTCAAATTGAATAAAAGCTTGTAAAATTTCACGACGTGTTCCATCTGTCAGGTCTAGCGCAGCATGACTTGAACTTGGAACGCTGGGATTGTAAACCAAGGTCACAACCTCTAGACCGCACACTTTATCACTCCACTCCTAACCGCCTCCTCCCCTTCCCCCCCCCCCCCCCTATAAACGCTCATCAATGGTTTATGCGAGAAGCGTAAATAAACAAATAAGCTCATAAGTGCTGGGCTGTTCAAAGAATATATATGAATTTATCGCCAACATGGCGTGAGACACGTGAATGATATTCCATGAGTTATTTTTTTCATCATCAATATAATCACCATCAATATAATCACCATCAATAACCCATAAACGAGATCGGTAACAATTGAATCCAGATTTCTGTTTTGGACATCCTTTCTCAGTTTTTGACTTTACATCGCTGAACCTTTGACTACCTCCTCTATTGTTCTCCCGATTCTATTGACTTGCACATTTTCTCTATGTGGTGGTTTTCCAGATAAGAACAAATCTAGATACACTGTTCAGGCCTTCGCAACATTCGTATGTTACTGGATACTGAGGAGGTCTCGACGCTGTAACCTGTAAGGCATATCGTAAAAGGCCATCGGGGGCGAGGGCGGGGCGGGGGGGGGGGCGGGAGATTAAACTTGCTACCACTTCCTGTCAAAACTAAAATTTATTAAGAAAAATAACTGAGGACCTCTACGTCTCATTATAGAAAAACAGACCTCTACATCCCGTTATATAAAAGAAAGACCTCACAATCCCATAATTGAAAAGCAGACCTCTACAGCCCATTATACAAAGGGAGACTTCCTCACAATTTCATTATAAAAAAGGAGACCTCTACAGCCGATTATAGAAAAGGAGACCTCACCATCTTATTATAGAAAAGGAGACCTCTACAGCCCATTTTAGAAAAGGAGACCTCCATAGGCTATTGTAGAAAAGAAGACCTCATCAGCATATTAAAGAAAAGGAGACTTATACAGCCCATTATAGAAAAGGGGACTTACAGCCCATTATAGAAAAGGGGACTTACAGCCCATTATAGAAAAGGGGACTTACAGCCCATTATAGAAAAGCAGACCTCTACAGTCCATTCAAGAAAAGAAACAAACAAGTCGTCAGATGTTAAAAACAAACTGTATTCAGTCATAAGAGAAAGCATTTCTCACCAATAGTTTGATGCTGTTGCCATCTTTGCTTGCGATGGGCAACTATTATTTGTTCCTCAACGGACGCACTTCGACACCGGGTTGGATCATGGGTTGAACATGAGCGAGAACAGCCAACTCTGAACTGTTACACAGACGGTGATTCCGATTTTTAAAAAAAGCAAGACCTTATAAGTGTCGTCAAAACGACAATAACCAGGTGCGAATCTTGGTGGTAGTAGTAGTAAATACCTCATCATCGAACCAACATCTTTACCATCCTCTAGCTTTGTGATTGTCCCTCATCGGACTCGCTTCTACGGCCGATGGGTTAAACTAATCGGTCAAACTAATCCTTCCGGTCGATAAAATCACATTCAGGTAATTCCTAGACAAATTCCTCGACAAATTCCACCTGGACAAAAATATGTTACCTAAATTACGACCACAATTGCTTTCGTCACGTAGACAGATGGGATGAAAACAACTGACACATAACAACATAAATCAACACATGGTCTTGTTGTAAATGCCCACAATGAGTCAGGTCAGGTTAGATCATCCCGTAACCAGTGAGGTCGTTGGGGCACACATGAAGACATCTTTACAAGTCCATGTAACCCTTTTCTGTCAGCGACCGCTGCCTGTGCCTCTTCTGGTTGGAGATTGGTCAATTCTTTTATAGTGTCATCCCACCTCTTCTCTTTTTGGGACGGCCTCTTCGTCGTCTGCCTTGCACCTTTCCGTGGAGGATCGTATTTGCAAGACCATTTGATCTCGATATGTGACCGTACCAAACGAGTTTCCCTTTTTTGACAGTTGCAAAGAGGTCTTCAGAATGCACTATTACAGTTCTAATTCTTTCTCGTATTTCCTCATTTGTAACTCGATCTTTCTACGTGACGTTTAAAAGTCTTCGGAATCATTTCATCTCCGATGCATGTATCCTTCACTGAACGTCAGCTGTAACTGTCCATGTCTCACAAGCATTGGGGAATATTGACAGGACCAATGTACGCATCAATCTGATTTTCGTGCATAGTGCTAACCGTTTATCTTGCCAGATTTTTGTAAGCCATGCACACGCCGCTAATGTTTCTGCTATTCTGGCCAACACCTCACATGTTCACCCCATCATCACTGACAATCGAACCAAGATATTTAAGACTGTCAACCACTTCGAGTTCCTGACCATTAGCTTTTATCCTACTGGCAAAGCCCTCGGCGTTGTTGATAATTAATTTTGTCGTTCTAGCGTTTATCTCCATACCATAGTCAAGAGGTGTATGATCGAGCCTTCTGACCCATTCCTGGAGGTTTACTCTTTTGTTCGTCATGAATAAGACGTTTAGTAGCGGGTTGTATTAGCTCTACTCACATCCTGAGCGTGCTTATGAAGGTGGGCTAGCGTCCTACGAGCGGTTGTGTTATGCTTGGATTACCTCAGTGACTACTGTGGGGATCACGTGTATACCTCACCTCGTTAGCCAGACATCCAAGAATGACAGCCCCTTTCCAGGGAGGACTACAGGAAAGTCGAGATAGGTCTTGGTCTTGCATATTTGCCTGACCCTGACTAACATGTCTGATCAGTATGTTTTGCCTGACCTGAACATGTCTGATCAGTATGTTATGCCTGACCTGAACATGTCCGATCAGTTTGTTTTGCCTGACCCTAACATTTCTGATCAGTATGTTTTGCCTGACCCTAACATGTCTGATCAGTATGTTTTGCCTGACCCTAACATGTCTGATGAGTATGTTTTACTTGACCCTGACTAACATGTCTGATTAGTATGTTTTGCCTGACCCTAACAGGTCTGATCAGTATGTTTTGCCTGACTAGACCTTAGTCTTTCTCTTACAAAACATGTTCTTACATGAGCGATTCAATTTCTCCGTCATACTAGGATGGGCTAGGAAAGTATGAAACACAGTATGTCAGTTTAAAAAAAATAAAAAAGTAGACCCAACTAAGAAATGGTCAATATGATTGCACAAATACAAAAACAGACGAAACAACAATAAATCATTAAGAAAACAATACACCCACCCATCTTACACCATGTCTTATTTTTTTTGTTGCAATTTGTTAGCTGTTTTTGTCCGTTCTCTGTCCACGACGAAAACCTCATGGCCGTAACGTAGTTATCGTTTTGTTTTTATTCAGATGTGGGGACTGAGCAATTATCTGCATGTTTACTTGTATCGACTGTAGTATCGCCATAGCTTCGATCAACTCATTTCCCCTGCGTTTTTCCTGGCGCACCTTATCGGTCGACTAGAGAATCGGTAGTATTACTCTCAGGTAAGATTACACATTATAAGTATTCTATCCTAGCTTGTACGTGGACATTTCTTCTCCTAGCTTGTTCACTGAACATTTATTTTGTGTGTATAAAATGTTTGTCTCTCTGTGTGCTACCCAGTGGTCTCGAGGCAAGGTGTTTGCCTCGGGTGCTGGAGGTCGTGGGTTCAAATCACGGAATTTCAAAGACTGGGATTTTTTCACGTGGATCATTCGTTAAATATTTCCTCTGATCTCCGAGTAATGAGATCGGACACCCGTGTGAAGTGACGTGCACGTTAAAAATACCTTAGCAGTTGGAAATCGAAAGAGTAGGCCTTACGGGCGCTGCTCGGGCAAAATTCACGTTAAAAATCTACTCAAATTATTCTAGGGATATTCGTCCAACAAAGAATATGTCGAGAAAAGGGGACTGTGTGGCTATAACGTCAGGTCTTGGTTATGTAGTCAGCGGAGCGGTATAGATGGCGCCGGACAGACTGCGGGTCTACCATGCTCTAATTTACGCTTCTACCTTCATCAGTTCCAAAAATAGGCGATCGTATATTTTAGGGGCTAACAGATGCTGGGATTAACCTGGCAACTCCCCAGTGGATTTTCCCTTGCCAAAAAATATGAAACAAAGGAGATCGCACGTCCCCACGACGTCTCACGACATAAGTGGGCTGAAGATGGAAAGATATATTCTACTGGCGAAGGCACGTCCTTTCCAGCGAGACCGTAGTCCTTGAGCCGATATCAGGACGGATTAGCCAGTGTTTGAATGCGTGTGTCCATCTGTATGCACTTATGATGGTTAGAGCGATCTCAGTGGTCAAATCCAACCAAAGTGCAATGAAAGGGCTGCACCCAGAGTGCGCGCATTATTGTATGAGAATTATCAACCTGAGAAGTATGTGGTATGGGATGTCCTGTCTGAAGTGTTCATTTGAATTATTCTTTCCTTGGTTGTACAATTTAACATAACTCGTCCATTCCTTGTAAATAAAAATATGTTTTATCTAGCTTGTATATTATAAGTTTTTCTCTCCCACGGTGTTCCTTAAAATTATTGTCTCCCATGTTTCACATTATAATTAAGGTCTCCCATGTTTGCATTAAGAATTATTGTCTCCCATGTTCACATTAGAATTATTCTCCCCAACGGTTGTTCTTTAATATTATTGTCTCCAATGTTTTACATTAGAATTATTCTCTTCTATGTTGTACATTATACTTACTTTCTCCCGTATTGGATATCAGAATTATTCTCTCCCATGTTGTATTTTATAATTATTATCTTCTAAGTTGAATAATTAAAATTATTTTCTCCTATGTTGTATAATATAATTTTTCTCTTCTGGGTTGGGCTCTTACTACCAATAACATATACATCACTGTAATGATCAAAGTATTACACTTACTATAAACCTTCTTCTCCCCTGTGGGTTCTAGACAAACGCAGATATGGTTATGCTGTCTATATATTTCATAGGTTGTTCATTTGAATTTGTCAATTTCAGAGATTAACCCCTCATGTTGCCCTAACTATGGACTAATCGTCTCAACTTTTTATGCTGTAATAGTAGCCTGCAACAAGCGAAGATGGCACCAACATCAGATCTGTAATGCGAGATTTCTTTATTTTCACTTTCGGCTTGTCTGATGGTGTAACTTGCGCTTGAATAGATTAATATGGAAAATTCTTGGGTCATCAGCAATCCCTGGTCCCCTGCACCTTAATCCGGTAGTCAAACATAGTCAAGACGACTCTAGGTAGCGTAGGATGCAAATTTTTCCTCAGGGATTTTCACGAAACCTTTTCCGTAACCAAGTGGCAAACAAGGCAGCATGGAAAAGGCCAACTGCTTCTTCTTCAATCAGCTGATGTTATGATTCTAGTCTGGTGAGGTTTATGATGGAGACTGTGCGTTTCAGGCATTCGCCGGTCCCCCATAGCTTTTCGAGCATGGTCACTCCCCTAGGCCAGACTGCCTTTCTTTGGTCTGCATAGTCAGAGCAGTTCTGCGGGATATTTTCTGGTGTTTGTTTGAGCGATCCATAATCGCATGTGGCAGAGTCTCTGAGACTCATGTTGTGGAGGTGGGCCTTGTTCTGAGTCTGAAGATATTTCTCTGCCAATCTCTGGCAAGTTTGTCTATGCTGTCATGTTCTGTCTTGTTTTCTTTGTGCTGGTCTCTCCATTCCATCCACATCGCTAGTTAAATGTCTGTCTTTGATTCCCTATAGCGCGGGGGATGGTGAGTGTGTGCCGTAAAGACCAAAAGCTAAAAGGAGTTTGACATGAGACTGGCTCCCTTGTGTAATACAAATTGTCACTGAAACTTCATCTAATAGGACACACACATGATCTGACAATGACGCTCTACAAAGAGGTCACCTGTAGTTGTAGTCCCATGTATAAATTGAAACGAAAAGGGTTCAACGATGAAGCCGTTCAACTTTGACCGGGTGACATCGATATATCGAGGTGTGTGTAAATACCCCATTCCCAGAGCCACTCGTTTGTGGGTGTGACGGGGGGACCATTATTTTAAGTCGTAGATTTTGCTGTACTGCTTGGCAGTTGGCCATATTATAGTGGCGTCTCCACAGTACACACATTTCCGAAATTAACAACTATGGTGGCGCAGATATCAAAGAATGTCTTAATGATGATTTTCGTGATGAATAATAATTTTGACAATTCAGAAAATGGTCATTCTTAAAGGTTAACAACAGAACAAGTCCTTGAAAGTATTTTCAAATATTTTAAGTCTGATAAAATGAATTTAGATGGTGATTGTTTTGAAAATGATCAGTTGTTATTTGAACAGCAACATGTATGTGATTTGGGTTATTATTCGTTAATTTATTAGAGTCAAGATAGATGTCCCTCAGAGGATGGGATAAGGTCCTTTAGGGGTGGGGGAGGGGGAGGAAGAATTAGGGGGGGGGAGGATGGAGGTGAGTAAATGATAGCCCACATAGTATATTAAGTAAATTAGATGAATATATTCTACTCTACTGAAGTAGGAACATTGGAGATTAGCTGATCAGTCAATTTGAGATAGAATAGCTAAATTAGAGCACATAGTTTTTTCATAGTTATTAGCTTTACTCAAATGTGCGTATTTTCTCAGTATAGCACAGAGGAATGAGATTCTACGGACTAGGTGGCCAGTGTTCAACGGGTTAACATCAAAGTAGTAGACAGAGACGAAAGAAAAGAACCCCTGTAACTGACTAAGCATGTTATGATAGACCATTAAATGGGGTCACAGATGGCGATGTTATCTCGTAACCTCAACGAGAAACTACACGACTATTGCACGTGCGCACGTGTTTGGCTCAATGCGAACAAAAGAGACAGGAGGATTTACAAAAGAATAGTAAAATAGAATCCCATTAATTCATTACAGTGCTGACAATGCTTTGTCAATCTCTTTAGAACTCATGTTGCTTTATTCGTGTCAGATATAGACTTATACGGACTTATTGATGCAGTGGCGCACCAAGGATTTATTGTTATGTGTGTGTGTGTGTGTGTGTGTGTAAGAAGGGTGGGGGGGGGGAGAAGGAGGGGGCATAGATGCGGACGTCCAATGTAAATTTTTTAAATAGCACATTGTTACGGCAGTATTTTCCTTCTCGTCTAGAGCAGAGCATAACGCGTTTTATTGCATGTCCAGTTTCTTCTGTTTTCATGCGGGTTCACACCTTGGTTTTCATGAGATTCATGGAACTGAATAACCGATCAATGTCCGCTTTGGAGTGGGGGAATAACTAGTAGTATTATCTCAGTTCTGTAAAATAATTTCTATTCATTGACTCTCTGTAAGCACACACTTCTGACCAAAGCTTGAAACAATTTCTAGCTTCAGTCCATTAAAAATAATATACAAGTAATAATATAGGGGACTAAGTGGTCTCGAGGTAAGACGTTACATGGTTACGGCAGTATTGTCCTCGGGTGTTGGAAATCGCGGGTTCAAATCACGGCGGAAATTGATTTTTTTTCACCTGGACTTTCTGGTTTTTCCTCGGATCTCTGGATAGTAGAAATCGAATGCCTGTGTGTATATCGTCGAGCACATTAAAAATCCATCGGCAGTTGGAAATAGAAACAAGAAAGTTTAACGGCCGCTGCACAGGCATAATTCAAAATTATGTTAAAAATCTATCCAATATATTAAGGGATTCTTGCCGGTGCTAGAGTTCGTGCATTGTTATGAGATTCTCCAAAAATATGAAGAAATGATGGTAGACGGTTTAACAACATGATGAAGTGAAATGGGTCGGTCGACACGTCAGGGTCGGTAAGCTGAAAGGCAATAGCACGGTAAGTGTGAAGAATACGGAGAAGGACGGAGCATTTATGGGTTAAACCGTGTGCAATGATGTTAGTTATTTGACTAAACGAAACTAAACTAATATAGAAGTAAAGTAAAGTAAAGTAAAGTATCCCATAGCATTAATGCCGTAGGGGTGTGAGGTGTTAGCGATCTCACATTTCAAAGGCTCGGCTACATGAGTTCGGTAGCCATCTCCTCTCCCTCGCAGCTTTTACTTCCCGGACTGAACCGGTACCCATTTAAGGCTGGGTCGACCTGGGAGCCATTGCGGTCTGAAAAAAACATTACCGCCTCAACTGGGGAATGAACCCAGGACCACTCAGATGCGAAGCCAGGACCAATAGCGTCTTCAACTCTCTGGCGGATTTCTATGTTCGTGACACGATCTTTATATGTAACATTTAGGAGTTTTCTATCGCACCTCATTTCCATTGCATGTATCCTGCCCTGGATATCTGCTGTAATGGTCCAGGTCTCGCAGGCATACAGAAATATTGAAAGCACCAAAGAGCGCATTAGCCTAACTTTTATGCCGAGGGCGAGGCGCTTGTCTTACCATAAAGGTTGCAGCCGAGTCAGCGCCGCTGTTGTTTGTGCTATTCTGGCAATTACCTCTGGCTTCGAACCCTCTTCGCTGATCAATTATCCAAGATATTTGAAACGTTTCACCACCTCAAGTACCTGCCCATTTGCCTCTATGACAGATTGAAACCTTGCTACCAGAAGTAAATTCGTTAATATTCGCCTAATCTGGCAGACCTGCGCCAAGCCCCAGCTAAATATGTCGCTTCGCTCTATCTTCACTGTGCGCATTTGTAGAAATGCTTAATTAACAGACATGACCCGTGAAGTTTATACTCACTTTCACAAGGTTAGGTGGCCTGTTACTAGTAAATTGTTAAAAATGGCTTACTTTAACAAAAGGAAAGTACGGAATCTGGAAGAGGAAATTGACGGGGGAGAGGGGGGGGGGGGCGGTGGAATGGCGCCTTTAGTTCCCACCGCCCCACCCCTCAATTACACCTCCTCTCCCCTCGTAGGTACGCGACTGCATGGATGTGACATTACTTTGCAACAGTGTGCATGTTTCGTGCTGTTAGTTTATCTTTTTAAATGGTCCAATTATTCACACATTTTTTTAAAGAATTTGTTCATTTCTACATAATATAAAAAAATTGTTGGCTCAGGAACTGATCTTGTCAATAGTACGAACATTTAGTCTGTGTTGGCAGTCAAGATATAGCCGTGTATGGCAGCAGTCGATTTCCCTCTCAATGACCTTCTACAAACCTCGTGTGCCCGTTATGTAACAGATGTTTTAGTGCCCACATTGGTCTGTTCAGCCACATTTCGCACCCACACCCAACAGGGAAATCTGTGACAATGATGATTTCGGCGGTCCTCATCGACAACGATGGACATCTATTATTATTAGCAGTTCCGGATAGTGAATATCGATTTAAATATAATCAGAAAGGAAGTGTTCTTTTAGATACGGCCCATGGGATCGAACAGTAATCAGCGTCATAGGAAAAATACTTGTCAAGACCCCATCTAACGCCGTGCGCATAGAACCAGGCTATATTACAGCAGCCTGGCCAACGAGGCGTAGATCGATAATGTTATATCCGTGGTATTGATAATATTGATGAGCATATAAATGCACTACAGTCATGAGAAACCTGGTCCACCTTCTCAAATGCGCATTAAAGATGGAGGAGAAGGAAAAGTGACTGAAGAATTGTTAACATGAGAATAAAGGCATCATCATCACCATGAGCCAGGTTGAACGAGGTTCTTTACAATTGCCGTGCTGTTGCTGTTTAACTTACTAATCCTGACCCGTCGATCGACGGATTTCCCTCCATCATGTTAAACCGTCTATCATCATTTCTATATTGCTATTTGCCATCATTTGCTAAGTGTGTCCCATTGTCCGGTGTGCTTCAACCCTCTCTTAAAACAACATGTCTTTAAAAACTATGACACAACGTCACAAATTTCTTCTTCAAGACGAACGCCGAAGAATTAAATTATGATGAAGAAGAAGAAGAAAAAGAAGAAAAAGAAGAAGAAGAAGAAGCAGAAGAAGAAAACTAGAAGAATGTGTTGTTGTTGGTAATGCTCACAATGAGTAGGTTACTCTTTTACGCGCCCTGAAAAGGACGTTAAGTGGCTGGTTGCAGTAGCTTTCCTCACATCCCGAGCGTGCTGATGAAGGTGGACTGGGGTCCTCCAGGCAGTTGTGCTATGCTAGTCTTCATCTGCGTGTCACTCACTACTACGCGGATCACGTCGATCCATGAACTCGTTATCCAGGCTGCCTGAAAAACAGCCCGTTTCTAGGGAGGGCTACTAGTAAGCCAAGGTGAGGGTCTTGGCCAATATGTTTACCTAATCCTGACTAACATGTCTGATCAGTATATTTTGCATGACCAGACGTTATTCTTCCTCCCGATGAACTAGAAGAAGAAGGAGAAGAAGACGAAGAACAACAAGACAATGAAGAAGAAGAACAAGAAAATAAGTAGAACAAGAAAATGAAGTAGAAGAACAAGAAAATGAAGTAGAAGAGCAAGAAAGTGAAGTAGAAGAACAAGAAAGTGAAGTAGAAGAACAAGAAAGTGAAGTAGAACAAGAAAGTGAAGTAGAAGAACAAGAAAGTGAAGTAGAACAAGAAAGTGAAGTAGAAGAACAAGAAAGTGAAGTAGAAGAACAAGAAAGTGAAGTAGAACAAGAAAGTGAAGTAGAAGAACAAGAAAATGAAGTAGAAGAACAAGAAAGTGAAGTAGAACAAGAAAGTGAAGTAGAAGAACAAGAAAATGAAGTAGAAGAACAAGAAAGTGAAGTAGAAGAACAAGAAAGTGAAGTAGAAGAACAAGAAAGTGAAGTAGAAGAACAAGAAAGTGAAGTAGAAGAACAAGAAAGTGAAGTAGAAGAACAAGAAAGTGAAGTAGAAGAACAAGAAAGTGAAGTAGAAGAACAAGAAAGTGAAGTAGAACAAGAAAGTGAAGTAGAAGAACAAGAAAGTGAAGTAGAAGAACAAGAAAGTGAAGTAGAACAAGAAAGTGAAGTAGAAGAACAAGAAAATGAAGTAGAAGAACAAGAAAGTGAAGTAGAACAAGAAAGTGAAGTAGAAGAACAAGAAAATGAAGTAGAAGAACAAGAAAGTGAAGTAGAAGAACAAGAAAGTGAAGTAGAAGAACAAGAAAGTGAAGTAGAAGAACAAGAAAGTGAAGTAGAAGAACAAGAAAGTGAAGTAGAAGAACAAGAAAGTGAAGTAGAAGAACAAGAAAGTGAAGTAGAAGAACAAGAAAGTGAAGTAGAAGAACAAGAAAGTGAAGTAGAAGAACAAGAAAGTGAAGTAGAAGAACAAGAAAGTGAAGTAGAAGAACAAGAAAGTGAAGTAGAAGAACAAGAAAGTGAAGTAGAAGAACAAGAAAGTGAAGTAGAAGAAGAGTGTTCGGTAATTTTTGCATGCCGCTGTAGAGAGCGAGGGGTGGGAGAGGGGCGGGCGAGGAAGGGGGAAACGTGAGGCAAAAGGGTTGTGAGATCAGTATATGAGCCCAACGTACGGGGCTCTAATCTCGTCGAGCTCAGTTTGAGAGACTAGATATGTCGTGGTTTTGTTCTTTGAAAGATCACCTCTCACAGTCAGCGAAGCTGTAAATGGCTACCTGAAAAGTCAGGGGTAAGTAGATTCCGTCGTGGGAGCCGTAAAATTCGTGCTACGTCGTTGACACTTTCAGCAGCCAAGGAAACTTAACACATATGGGCACACCGAGGTTCGATGAAGTCGGTTTTCTGAACCATTTTCCATTTGTGAAGATTCTTTTGCTCTTCTTCTTCTTCTGCGTTCGTTCTCATACTCCCGCTACAAAGCCCAGAGTAGGGCTTTGCAAGTAGCAGGATGTTGTCCAGAGAACGTTATGCGTTGTGTCGCTAGTTTACAGTTTGACTGCGATATTTGCACCTTTCAGTCCGACACATCCCTTTTCGGCAGGATTCTTTTGCTCTAATTTTGCACACAGACGGATATTTATAGAAGTTTATTGTTAGATAGTTATAATTAGTGGGTGAAAATACTTGAGACAGAAGGGCAACTACCAATAAAAAAGTTTTTTTCCCAGACTGCAGATTTATAATAAAGGCAATACAGAAAACAAACAGAGAACAGTTATTAGATGAAATCAGAGAAGAACTAGGAAAACTCAAGAGATCCTCAACAATAGAGCCCAAATGCCTACTCTCCAACTGCAGAATCAAAGGAAACGAGAAAGCTCTAGTAAAATATGGCAGTAAAAAAGCACAATTTAATCATCGAGTACCATACACAGAGATCAAGAACTTCAGCTGAAATCAGTATATACACCAATGGAGAGAAGACAGAAACACAATCAATACATCAGACCCTATTCATCAATTCAAAAGAAACCATCAAACTACCACATTTCGCCTGAGAACTGGTCACCGTGGACTACTAGAATATCTATACCGACTAATGATCTCACACACCTATCGCATGAATGCCCATGTGGAACAGTGGCTCAGAATCCTGAACACATTCTACAGAAATGTCCACTTTATAGGGAAATGAGATACCAGACCTGGCCAAACGGTGCGGGGCTAGGACAAAAGCTGTGGGGCAGCCGCTCCGACCTGGTGAAGACTACAGACTTCATCATGGCGACTGACTGCTTGTATACATAGCATGACCAAAGATCCTCAACGCAAAGAAGAAAAAAAAACCGGTGCAAAGATGGGGGAGTAGGTGGCAGAGAATTTGGACATTCAGACTTCTGATCAAGGTGACCAAAGACTTAACTACACTAAAAACGACGCTTTTGTAACAATATCCTAGCCTGAACACCACGTATCGACTGCATAGGTAAACGACATTTATTTCTCACTCGTATAAACCATTTTCGGTGTACCTTACCAATGGAAATAGACGGCGAAATGACTGGTTTTGTTAAAAAAGAGCCGCTACTCTTATCAGCTGTTACAGCAATTAAGAGTCTGAATCGTTTATACATCTCACAAATTGAACATATGAATTGCAAATGTTCTGCTTATGAAAGCGGCATACATCCTCATTGGGTTCTAGCCTGCATGCCTCCGCAACATTGACCTTTAGCGTGGCAGGAAAATGACTATATACGACGCCGTAATGATCGCTTTCATTAAATAATTAATGATTAATTCACGTTTAACGCTCGTTAAGGGACAATGTCCCTAAATTTGGTAAGATCGTCATATGTTTTTGGTACGAACGTTATATGTTTTTGGTAAGAACGTCACATATTTTGGTAAGAACGTCACATGTTTTAAATATCTCTTCTGGTCGAAGATTGGTCCATTCTTTTATGTTGTCCTCCAATCTCTTTTTGGGACGGTCTTTTCGTCGTCTGCCATGCACCTTTCCGTGGAGGATTGTATTTGCAAGAACATTTGATCTTGATAGGTGACCGTACCAAGTGAGTTTCCTTCTTTTGACAGTTGCCAAGAGCACTTCGAAAGGCCATATTGCTGTTGTAATTTTATCTCGTATTTCCTCATTTGTAACTTGATCTTTGAACGTGACGTTTAAAAGTCTTCGGAAACATCTCATCTCCTAGGCCTGTATCCTTCGTTGAGGGCCAGCTGTAATTGTCCATGTCTCACAAGCATAGATGAATACTGACAGTACCAGTGTACGCATTAATCTGATTTTCGTGCAAAGTGCCGGATTTTGTTAAGCCGTGCAAGCGCCGCTATTGTCTGTGCTATTCTGGCTAACACCTCACATTTTGATCCTTCATCACTGACAATCGACCAAAGATATTTAAAACGGTCAATAACTTCGAGTTCCTGACCGTTAGCTTTTATCCTGCTGTTGAAGCCATTGGCGTTGTTGGTCATTAATTGTGTCTTTCCCGCGTTTATCTCCATACCATAGTCAAGAGCTGTTTCATCGAGTCTTCTGACCCATTCCTGGAGTTCTGCTTCTGAACCCGCCAACCCGTCGATATCATCTGCAAAACGGAGGTTGGTAATCGTTCGGCTTCTTCCTTGACAGTACCAATGTGACCTCCAAGTGCCTCTCTCATAATTCCCTCAAGGAATATATTGAAAAGAGTTGGAGAGAGTGTACACCCCTGTCTCACACCAACTGATGTGCAAAACCAGTCTCCTCGCCCCCCATTCACAAGAACTGCGCTGGACGCCTTGTCATACAGGTGTTCTAGGACCATTATAATGTTTCTGTTGATTGTATACATCCTCATGGTTGCCCATAGCGCTTTATGCCATACCCTATCAAACGCCTTCTTAAAATCAACAAATACATGAAACAGTGTTTACTGCTATTCTAGATATTTCTCGCTTAGCAGCCTTACATTAAATATATGTTCTGTAGTGCTTCTTCCCGGTCTGAAACCTGCTTGCTCCTCGGCAATGATGTTCTCTGCTTAGGGTTTCAATCGGTCGAGGATTAATCTAAGCATGACCTTGCTAGGGTGGCTGATGAGGCTTATTGTTCTGTAATTTTGGCACAGCTACGGTATAACCATTGATTTCTTCCATAAGTCCAGCCAGTTTCCTGTTGCAGATGTGTTTCAGGCTTGCCACCACTACCTCTCCACCTGCCTGTAAGAGCTCTGCTGGTATATTGTCCACGCCGACCGCCTTCCCTCTTCTCAATGTCTTTACCGCTGCAGTTACCTCTTCCTTCGTTATCAGTTGGTTATCCTCTATATTTTTTGGTGTTGGAGGGATTGTTTTCTCAGGTTCGTTTCGTCCTTCATAATTATATAGCTAGGAACTGTACTCTGTCCATCGTGCCAGTACGTCATTTTCCTCAATAATGCCCTTGCCGCTTTTATCCTGGATCATAAAGTTCCTGCATTGTCTTGGTGTTACCAGTTCTTTGACAACCGTGTATGCTCCTTTAGCGTCATTTCTGTTTAGCCTCTCTTCGATGTTTGTACATTGCTAACATATCCCCGCTTCTTTCGCCTCTCTCATCTTTTGTTGTATCGCTTTCTTGACCTCTTTATATCTGCCGACTTCATCTGGTGGGTGATTGTGGTTTTTCAGTGACCTTCTTTTATCACAAAGGTCTAGAATTTCTTTGGTCACACATGGCTTCTTTTCTGTTTGGTGTCATCCCAGGATCTCTGTTGCAGTATCTATGAGAGTTGCGTTAAGAGACTCTGTAACTGTATCTCGTCTCTGAGAGCCAACAGTGGCGCAAATTTCCCTCCCACCCTTGCTTGGAACATTTCGGTGATTTTTGGGTCCATTAGTTTGTCCAGGTCAAACTTTAGTCTGGTCCCTTCAGTCGCAGACGCAGAGTCATTAAAACCAGATCGTGGTCGCTTCCTATATCCGCTCCGGGGAAACTTCTCGTTTTGTCGGTGTTGATGCTCGATCGGAACCTCCTCTGGACCAGTATAAAGTCAATCTAGCTATGCACTTCATTGCTTGTGTTATGCCATGTCCAGCGTCTAGACGGCTTGTTTAACCCAAACTTATTTGCCACCAACAGCTGATTGCATCTTGCAAATTCTAGGTCCTCCTTGATGTACTTGGACTTGAATCTTCCCAGTGACAACGTAAGGAAGCGAAACATGGACAACTACAAAAAAACACTAAGAGATGTTTTGTGATTAGACAGCCACGGCGCTTACCTTGTCACATAGTTAATACACAATGGAAGAACGTAGATTGGAGTTATGACCGCTGGTTTTAATGAAGTTATGACCGCTGGTTTTAATGGAGTTATGACCGCTGGTTATGAACGCTGGTTTTAATGGAGTTATGACCGCTGGTTATGACCGCTGGTTTTAATAGAGTTCTGACCGCTGCTTTTAATGGAGTTATGACCGCTGGTTATGACCGCTAGTTTTAATGGAGTTATGACCGCTGGTTATGACCGCTGGTTTTAATGGAGTTATGACCGCTGGTTTTAATGGAGTTATGACCGCTGGTTTTAATGGAGTTATGACCGCTGGTTTAAATGGAGTTATGACCGCTGGTTTTTATGGAGTTATGACTGCTGCTTTTAATGGAGTTATGACCGCTGGTTTTAATGGAGTTATGACCGCTGCTGTTAATGGGATTATGACCGTTGCTTTCAATGGGATTATGACCGCAGCTTTCAATGGAGTTCTGACCGTTGCTTTCAATGGGGATCTGAACGCTGGTTTTAATGGAGTTATGACCGCTGGTCTTAATGGAGTTATGACCGCTGGTTTTAATGGAGTTATGACCGCTGGTTATGACCGCTGGTTTTAATGGAGTTATGACCGCTGGCTTTAATGGAGTTATGACCGCTGGTTATGACCGCTGGTTATGACCGCTGGTTTTAATGGAGTTATGACCGCTGGTTTTAATGGAGTTATGACCGCTAGTTATGACCGCTGGATTTAATAGAGTTATGACCGCTGGTTTTAATGGAGTTATGACCGCTGGTTTTAATGGAGTTATGACCGCTGGTTTTAATGGAGTTATGACCGCCGGTTTTAATGGAGTTCTGACCGCTGCTTTTAATGGAGTCATGACCGCGGGTTATGACCGCTGGTTTTAATGGAGTTATGACCGCTGCTTTTAATGGAGATCTGACCGCTGGTTTTAATGGGATTATGACCGCTGGTTTTAATGGGGTTATGCCCGCATGTTTTACTGGGATTATGACCGCTGCTTTTAATGGGGTTCTGACCGCTGCTTTTAATGGGGATCTGGCCGCTGCTTAAAATGGGGTTCTGACCGCTGCCTTTAATGGGGATCTGACCGCTGCTTTTAATGGTGTTCTGACCGCAGGTTTTAATGGGGTTCTGACCGCTGGTTTTAATGGGGTTCTGACCGCTGGTTTTAATGGCGATCTGACCGCTGCTTTTAATAGGGATCTGACCGCTGATTTTAAAGCTAATGCAGTAGGTTAAAAAAATCGAGTCGTTGGCATGTCATCGACCATTTCATGGTATCAACGCTTCTCTAATTTGGAGCAGCTGTAAATGGGTACCTGGCGAAATCAGAGAAACAACTCGGAGCCATCACAAGAGCCACGGAGTTGGTGATCTGTCGTCGGTGCTATTAGAAATTGTTTTAAACTGAACGCATATGGGGGCGTCCATGTGCAGTGAAGTCGGTTCTTTGAACAATTTCCCATTATTTCCAATCTAAGACAAAATGGAGACGCTAAAGAAACCATTCTTCGAAAGAGACAGACGTAAAGGAATTTCACGAAGAGGCATTGACATCGAAATGAAGATCATGAGCCAGAGACGGCTGTAAATCTTGTGCAGTTGAGGTAGTTTGTTGTTGTGATATGCAACTGGCTGCTCTGTCCTTGCTTGACAAATTATCTAAAAAATAGGATATACAATAAATATTGTTTATATACCCCAGGCATATTAAGCTGGAAAAAGTAAACCAGCGAGTTTATTTGCACTGTCATTTGGACTGGGACTTGCCATATGTCTGTAGATCTCCCTTCGCGTGTTTCCCATGGCCCATCTGTTCAGCCAAGTTCCTTTGTTTGCTAATCTTATGAGGCTGTTTGGCTGTTTGTAAAGTTGTTGCTGTGTGTGGCTGTTCTGGTCTTAATCCCTCCTTTGCTAGTTTGTCTGCCTTGTCATTGCCAGGTGGGCTTGAGTGTCCAGGGATCACCTGCAGAACTATTTTGACAGCACTGGCAGTGATAATGTGGTCACATTCAAGAGATATTTGGATAAGGTCAGGTCTACAATGACCAGCAACTTCTAATACTTGAAGAGCAGACATTTAATCTGTTAATCTAAGGTAGACTCGCGACCTCAACTTCCAAGGGTCGTCCAAGTGGATCTGCAGAACAAAAATATATCTTTTAGCTACCTGGTATCAAGAACTGATCTGACTGATTGCATACTAGGATTCTAGGATTTAGGCTGCAAACCTGCTTCCTTTGGCATATACAGTTTGAGTAGGAAATATAGTAAATTTAATAACATTCGTCAACTAACCTGATCATGTATTTGTATCAGCCTATATTTTTAAAAAAACATTATTCACTCTAAATGTGCTAAGATATAAATTCGTTTGGCATGCCTTGGCTTTGTTCGTTCTCAATCTCCCGCTACCAAACCCTGGACGTTCTCAATCTCCCGCTAACCAACCCTGGACGTTCTCAATCTCCCGCTACAATACCCTGGACGTTCTCAATCTCCCGCTACCAAGACCTGCACGTTCTCAATCTCCCGCTACCAAGCCCTGAAAGGGCTTAGGCATTTAGTGGCAGAATGTAGTCCAGAGAACGAATTGCGTTGTGTCGTAGTTTACAGCTTTACTGCGATATTTGCACCTTTCAGTTCAACACATCCGACTTCAGCAGGCATTTCTTGAGTACCGGGTTAGCCTTCCCTCTTCGATCACTTCTCCTTAGCCAGTCTGCTTTGTTGCAGCCTGTTATCCAGAATCACCGCGTGGAAGTGTGGAAGGGTCTTGGCAGCTCTGATTCGCTGGCCCTGACGCTAGCAGTCAGCTTTAAATTTGTTTGATAAACAATGCCACTGCCGTATGATATATTTAAAAGACAAATATATTTTTAAAAACACACAAATAAACATTGAAATGGCAAACGACTATCTTTGCCGACACAGTTGCACATAATCCTTCGTATCCTCCTTCGTCTTCTTTTTCTTCTTCTTCGTTGGTTCTCAATCTCCCGCTACCAAGACATAAAACGGGAATTTACAAGCAGCAGGATGTTGTCAGGAGAACGGAATGCGTTTTGTCGTCGTTTACAGCTTGACTGCGATATTTGCACCTTTCGGTCCGACACATCCCACACAGTGAAACGACATAGATGTCGATCAGGACACCAAAGAGTTCCGTGAAGGCTCCGTGTGGACAGAGACGAGAATAGAGCAACTGTCACGATGCCTGCATGTCGTCAGTAGTGACTATCAGTGCAGGTCATGGCCACCTTTTCCTGTTTCACCTTTCAGCGTCAAGTTATAAAGAGATCTCTAGAACGAACTCTACTGTGTGGCTATTACAGTCGCATTCACCACCTCAGATAAGAAGAAGAAGAACAAGATCAACAAGGCGAAGAAGAAAAAGAAAACAAGAACAAGTGAAACGAAAAAGAAAAAGAAAAAGAAGAAGAAGATTATGACGAAGAAGAAGAGGAAGAAGAAGAACACGCATCAAGGTAATATAATGAAATTCATAAATTTCCTGGCTCATTTGAGCGAGGGAAATTATCGACGGTTCTGATGCGATATTTCTGACTTCCTGCCTGGCTTCTCATTACCTACGGCTGGAAGAGATTCATTAAAATTACGGACTCCATTAAAAGCCTATATCATCATCTGAAATCTCATCTTGCCCTGAAGCCGTATATTTATCATTTGAACGATGTCCAGATACCTCATTAGGTTTCAGCCAAAGGGAATAACAAAATGATTCCGTTTAAGCTTGGTTTATTTCCCATAAGACATTGAGACTGGGCGTTAAATATATCGATCTGTTACACTGGAAGCATGAGTTCGAACGACTTGAAAAGGGATCAAGATGCTGCAGCGGTCAGCGATCCATTGCTGACTGCTAGCGTCAGGGCCAGCGAACCATAGCTGCCAAGACCCTTCTACGCCTCCACGTGGTGATTTTGGATAACAAGCTGCAGCAGGGCAGACCGGCTAAGGAGAAGGAATCGAAGAGTAAATGCTAACCCGGTACTCAACAAAGGCTTGCTGAAGTCGGATGTGTTGGACCTTCTTCTTCTTCTTCTTCTTCTTCATCGTACGCAGTCAGACAGTAACCATTATTTTTTCGAAAAAGGCAGCGGTCATCTTGAGGCTGTCGACACTGCCATAGCGATTGTCTAGTGTTGCCACTGGTGATGGCCACATCTGCTCTCTCTGATCCTCGTATGTCGGGCAGTATTGCAGCAAATGCTCAGCCGTCATTTTCCCTGTACCACACGGGCATTCGTCGGTGCCACCTATCTTCAATTTGTTGAATAGGTGGTACCTCAGTCTACCGTGGCCAGTGCGAAATCTGAAGACTACGACCTGCTCTCTTCTGTTCAACTGGTAATAGGCATCGTTTTTTGTGTAGCCAGTATGTTCGGTTTCCCATTTGGTCATGTATCTTGCCGTTTTGACTCTTCGTTTGTCATACTAGTATCTGGTTGTGGTAGTTTTGCACCATCTTTTGCCAGTCTGTTTGCCTCCTCGTTGCCTTGGATGTTGCAGCGAGATGGAACCCACTGCACCACTACCCTTTTTCCTCATGATTGCCATTCTTTCTCTGGCTCTCATTCGGTTTCTCTCGATCTGACTTTTCCATGTCATGCGCCGATCAAATGTGACTCCCAGGTAGTGTGGGTTGTCGTTTGGCTGCAGGTATTTGCCGTTTAGACTTAATTTGGTGTTTTTGGGTTTGACTGATAGCGAGAATATTGTACATGTCGTTTTTTCCTCATTTATTTTGACCAGCCTTGAGTTCGCCCACTCTTCCAGCGATTTAGGGCCTGCTGCATCCGATTTCTTGCTATGGTGAGATTCTTTTCGGAGGTCCACATAGCCAGATCGTCTGCAAACATTGAGCTATGGACTCTTCTTGGTATATTCTCTGTAATGTCATTTATATACACCAGGAAGAGTGTGGGTGACAGTACTCCCCCTTGGGGTACTCCCTGCTCAAGTTTCACCTTTTTCCGGATGTGTTGGACCGAAAAGTGCAAATATCGCACCCAAGATGTAAACTACGACACAACGCATTTCGTTCTCTGGACTACATTCTGCTACTTAAGCCCTTTCAGGGTTTGGTAGTGGGAGATTGAGAACGAACGAAGAAGAAAGAAGAACGCCTTGAATGCTTAACTGTTTTTTTTTAATTATCAACGGAAAATATCAACATAACTTAGACAATATGTAGCTATTGCAGTGACAAGGAACGTTGTTTCGTCCCCTCTAAGAATAATACCAAGACAGTCTGGATGGACGGCTGGGCGAGGCGAACAAGTCGCTGTGTGAACTGTCACAGCCAAACAGTAATGATGACATAAACATACTACATAGAAATGATCCTAGTCTCATCTTTCAGTTCCGAACAGGACATACCAGAGTCAATAGCCACTTGAACCGCATCGATCCCCAGCACCTGCCCTTGTGCAGACATTGCTTTCATCCTGATGAAGCAGTTCAACACCTACTTATTGAGTGCAAGGCGATTACGGACATGAGGAGAAGGTTCTTACAAGCACTGCCAACAATTGCCAACACACTCTACGGAATAGTGAAGCAACTGAAGAAGGCCTGTATCTATATAAGAATAGCATTGGTCAGCCAAGAGCAGGCTTGCTCAACAGCTATGGGATACAAATAACAATTCGTTATCTCAATAATTCCCTTAGGCCGACGTCAGCGATAGGAATACACGCCATTACAATAGTTTGATAGTAATTTCTAAATCGAGTGAATGGCTAAGGGTCTAATGTCAAAGTAACGGTTATCATATATCAGAGTGTTGTAGGGAATTCAGTGTTAGGTCCATTGTACAAAGTCAGATCTTGTTTATGATGTATGTCCATAACCGATCTTCGTTATCTTGCCTGTCCTAACAGTAAGTCAGGTACTTTACTCTAATATTAGTTATGTTGTTGTTGTATGCCTACAATGAGTAGGATTACTCTTTTGGCCAGTATATTTTGTCTGACCATGACTAACATGTCTGATCAGTATGTTTAGAGTGACCAGACGTAGTCTTCCTTCCTTTATTTATGTTAAATTATACATTATATTAAACCCCATCCCGCTATGGACTCCAAAGTAAATTAATAATCTACTGTACGCTTTGGCGACTAGGGCCCGTCGCGTCGAATGACCGTATCCATGACGGTGTCTGATGGACGCGTTCCAGGCGACCTGCAGTTCTGCTGGGAAGGTGGCGATCTGTTATAGTCAGGGCGGCCCCGAAGACGTCTCCGGGATCAGTACGGCTTCTTCCTGTAACTGGCCCCCACTGCATGTCGGAGCATCTCATGGCCTTCGACTTCCTGGGAAAGGTCTGAAAATGTGATCGAAGAAAGAGAGACGACGACGACGACCAATTGTTGAGACAATGCCTGCAAGTTAAGTACGTCAAACTACTTCACTGTTGGAAATCATGTCTTGCCAGACGATCCCAAGGATGCGCCTCTGGTTGCGCAGGTGGAAAGCCTCAAGACGCTGCCAGTCCTGCTGTAGTAGTGTCCGGGACTCGGAGCCGTCTAGGAAGAATGGAGACAATGCAAGACGAGTAAATACGAAGCCTGGTCTCCAACCTCCAAAGAGAGCCTTAGCTGTGACAAGAGTCTGAGGAGCGAGTTCATGGAAGAAGTCGCTATGGGCATCCTATGGGTGATGTCGTGGCTGCTGCCTGCTGCTGAGGTAGATAAAGTCATCGGTTGCTGCAACGGATTGTCGTTCGCTGTGATGCTCCAGCGCAAATGGGCCCTTGCTGAGGTTTTCGATTTTCGTCTTCGTCCAGGAAATATGCAAGCCTCTGTGGGTAGCCGATCGATCCAGTGCCTCTATAAGGAATAACAGGGCATGAGAACCGTAGCCCGGTATGACGACGTCATCAGCGCTGACGATATCGGGTACCCGGGAGTCGCCGACAAGGACTAAAGAAAGGAAAACAACAAAAACAAGCTATTTATCTACACAATTATCACTGCACATAATGTCATAGTTTTGGGGAAAATAGGAAAACACTACATATTTGCGTTGACTGACCATGCCAAATATGTTACAAATTATTGCCGATTACTTTCACAACTAACTTTCACGAACTGTCATAACTACATTGTACTGACGTCACTTAGTAGCTAGTAGTCTCGATGCAACATTTGAGACGTCAGTCAAATTAAGCTCTGGTAATTCCATTGGACCTATAGACAGAGCTTTTTCCCTCTAAACAGTTATCCATGAACATAAAAATTGAAATGTAAGTCTTCGACTGCATCTTTAATGTAAGTGTTTCTGGTTGTTTCTGCAAGACAAAATTATATTTTATTATGGAGGCATAGGTTGACAGGTGGAGGAAGAGGGGGGGGGGGGGTGATACGAGGCAGGCAATGACGTGGGGTGGAAAGGGGGGAGGATGAAGATTTTGAAATTTTAGACTGCTGGTCTCTTTTTACTTTGTACAGTTCGATTGATGAGCAGATCTACTGCAATAAAAAAGAAACTACTTTCAAAGTCAAGAATTCATAATAAAAATACTTTTAAAGTAACAGGCTATAGTAAGAATTACACACTACCGCGCTTTCGCACGCAAGCACGCCCACACACTCACACACGCACACACACACACACACACACACATACACTCACAGAATTAACTAAAAGTGCCGACAAATTGTGATATATCATTCACAATATCTGCACTTCAGTTTTTATTTTGCATAATGGAACATCAATACGAATGCGTCTTTTTCATGTCAGAGCAACCTTGATGTCTTCGGGGTCCCATCGATTTCTGTACTTCGTTTTGACGTTCATAAGGGTAGACAATTCTTGTTCACAAATGTAGATTGGTGAACAATTATGCAGCTGTTTCTATCGATTGCACTTGTGCAATTAAAAAATCTTTTGCAGTTTTTGACATCCAAAAGAGAGAGTGTCTTGTTCTAAAATTCCATGTGTGCTTAATTGTTGAAACGAAGTCCAAGAGGAACCACTGTCAATTCTTTTTTACTTTCTTGCACTTTAACAACTGTTGACGGGATTTGCAACCCAACTGACAGTTGGAAAGATTGGTCAGATGCATTGTGACTGACACCCTGGTGTCATAAAGACGAAGATCTTCACAATCTTCCAAAAAATATGTTAGCTTTGGAAATGTGGCTATCTTGTTTGATTCCAGTACAGAAACTTTGATCCAAATACTGAAATTTTTTCTCTTACTAAAAAGACATTGACTTTTCTCTTTGCAATTACTTGTTCAATGAAACCACATGCTCGATGTGTGGGTTATTTGCAAGAACATGTTAATCCACAGAAAATCTAGTTCAGTACTAAGAGCCTACACTCAATTTAGAACATGTCCACGAGAAAGTCACAAGACTGACATGTATAAAAAGGGAGACCTGAATAAGCCAGAAAACATTTAACATGATCCAACATGGCTTGAGCTCTATCCATCTTCAGACACAACAATACAGTCCTCCCACTTCAAATCAACACTTCGTGTTTTAAAGTATACCCTAACTTTGTTGAAGTGATCAATTCAGCGAGCACTCAACGCCAGAGGGAAACAAAACAACATTTATTCTTCACTTGCAACAAAACCCCAGTATTGAAAATAAACCATCAGCTGTAAATTGCTATTGTTAGTCTCATCAGGTTAATAGCAAAACGTTTGTTCTCGTTGATTGAAGAAATCACTTGCTCCCTCTCATTGTCTGCTTGTATCGAAATTATTTGTTTCACAACTGTTGAGAGAAAGACACGGAACACAGTCACGTGGCTTCTTGCTCGTTACACTTGATTTTTCAAATGTTTACAGTCGCAGTGTGACCAATTTTTCATCAATAGTAGTTGACTTATTTCTGGGTACACTTGATTTTTGACATTTTCACAGTCACAGTGTGACCAATTCTTCCCCAATAGTATGTGACTTATTTCTGGGTACACTTGATTTTTGACATTTTCACAGTCACAGTGTGACCAATTCTCAACCAATAGTGTGTGACTTCTTGTTTCGCACAATCAACCAGACCGCTTCATAGCTAGCTCTTGATGCTGGAGGCTGATCAAATTGATCTCAATCTGCTTACCAATCTTTACCTTATGAAAGTTTTTGTTTTTTAAATACTCAAAGCATTGAGCTGTTTTAAGTTGAGGACATATCGGAGAACATATTTTTAAAAACTCAAAGTATTGAGTTGTTTTAAGTTTAGGACATATGGAAGAATGTGTTTTTTAAATACTCAAAGTATTGAGCTGTTTTAAGTTGAGGACATATCGGAGAACATATTTTTAAAAACTCAAAGTATTGAGCTGTTTTAAGTTTAGGACATATGGAAGAATGTGTTTTTTAAATACTCAAAGTATTGAGCTGTTTTAAGTTGAGGACATATGGGATAACATATTTTGCAAGTGCTTCTTCAAATAAAAGCGACAAAGCTGACAGTGGGATTCCAGAATTACGGTTATAAGGAAAGACCCATAAAAACCTGCCTACAGTGTTTAGAAAAGAGAAGAATTCGTTGTGACTTAATACAGGTTTATAAGATGATCAGAGGAATGGATAAGTTAGACTATAACAAGTTTTTCACAATACAACTACCTACAAGAACAGAGGGCATAGCTATAAATTAAATAAAGAGAGGTCCAGATTAGATATTATAAAATATTTTGTTAGTCAGAGAGTGGTGAATGCATGGAATGCGTTGCCATATGAGGTAGTGGAGGCAGGGACAATTAATGCATTTAAGAATAAATTGGATGCGCATAGCTTTTAGAGCAAGGTAATGTAAATGAGACTGGTTGTATACAGACTCTCAAGAGTCTTATAAACACGTATAAAGACGTTAAGTTAAATGATTATCATCGAAATACTCAGCAATCAGCAGTTTGAAAGAGACGACATCTTGTGACCTCCATTGCCCTTTTGTCTTTGATTTCTGTAAAACCATAATTGAGGCATCCGCCACGTATTTCCACCTCCTGTTTGAGGTCAGCTAAAGATTGAAAGTGAAAATGATTAAAAACTGGAAAATGTCACAACAAAATTGCTGTACTTTGGGCTGATATTCATAGAAACAACAAAGAATTTTGATTCTAGAAATATAACGAAGCGTAATAACTAATGTATTGTGTTACAATGCAGACGCTGTGTTTATTGCTAGCTTGCTGAGTGAACTGCTGATTAAAACAACAATTACTAAAAAAAAAAGAATAAAAGTACAGAAATAGACAAGTCTTGCCAAATAACTAGATTTAAGGCATGAATAATTTGTAAAATCTAGTTTAAAGCAGATTTGATCAAATATTTGCAAACGCGTCATAGTGGCTTCATTGACCCACTCTCGAGTCCGATATATAAAAATATGGCGTACATGAGTTCAGGTAAATGTTCAGGTTCGCTCCATGTCTAATGCTAGAGCTAATTTCAACTAATACTCAGATCTTGTCCAAACAGATGTACATATGTATTCTGAATTTAAATATCCTTGTCGCCATTGTATCGCTGAGTTACTGAACAGAGATATAAGGAAGTAGATGGACATCTGTTTTTCATTTGCTATATGTTTGCGTATGCGTCAGCCGATTTGCAAATTCAAAATGAAAAGTTGTTGAATATTCACTGGACTTTAATGTGATGTCATATGCAAGGCAAAGACAAAGGCCGCCGTCCATCGTAGACGATGATGGCATAATTTATTTTGCTAGTGCTATTTTTAGTAAGGATTAACTGCGCTACTTTTTATCCTCACTCTCTCGTCTTGTGCCGCCCGACCCCAGTGGCAAGTCAAGGATAAGACGAATATGGGGCGACTACGAGATGCAGGGGACTCCGCACCAAGCACCCGTGAAAAAGACGGCAGAGTCGGGAGTCGAACCCACACCACCTGATCACAAGGCCTACGGTTTATAACCACTTAGCCACGGAATCACCCATGTCATATGACTTTCATGTTATTTTTCCTGTAGCTTCAATAGTTTGGAATAGAAACAATAATAATGTAGTTTTAATAAATGCTCGCAACTCACTTGTCTTAAAATAGTTCAACAATTTGAGTGTACCTTTATGTTAGTGTTTTAAAGTCTTCATTGTACAAAACAATTTAATTTGTATCTAACTGAGGTCATTTACCGCTGTTCCAGACCCCTGGTCTAGAATACCGGTCTGTTAGCTTAGATACAAGGGGTCCAGCACATGTTAGGAATGAGTTTTGGTTCTATCTTCGGCAAAATAAAAACCTAGGCCAAACTCGGTGAACGCAGAGACAAAATGCATTTATTTCTCAGCTCAATGGATTTCCGCTGGATCTCAGCCTAAAGAGCTTCAAACTCATAATTAGAGTTGTGTGTGTGTGTGTGTGTCTGTCTGTCTGTGTATGTGTGTGTGTCTGGGTGTGTGTATCTGTCTGTGTGTGTGTTTGTATGTGTGTGTGTGAGAGAGAGAGAGAGAGAGAGAGAGAGAGAGAGAGAGAGATGTACTAGCCTAGTTCCTTCCTTATTTCCTTTCTCCTAGGTGTAATCTCCATTTCACGTTGTCTTATTCTTGTTTCTATTTTACCCGATTAACACAGATTTGCAATTTTCGCTCACTTTATACCTCCACTTTGGTCTTTTCCTTCAGTCATCCTCATGAAACCCGTATACTTTGGCTTTCTTGTCACCGTTCTTTCCGCTGACTGTCCGATCTTCCCATCCCTCTCTTTCCATGTGGATATCAGTCAAGGGCATGTTCGATTATATTTGGGTTTTTTCTCGATGGTGTTATCTGTCCATCTCCATTGCATTTCAATTAATGCTGAAATAAGGCAAAGGCAAAGGCAGTGTCGCAGTCCATCGTAGACGATGATGGCAAAATTAATTTTGCTAGCGCTATTTTTAGTAAGGATTAACTGCGCTACTTTTTATCCTCACTCTGTCGTCTCGCGCCGCTCGGTCCCAGTGGCAAGTAAAGGATAAGGCGACTAGGGTGTGACAACTAGGGGACTCCGCATCAAGCACCCATGAAAAAGACGGCGGAGTCTGGAGTCGAACCCACACCACCTGATCACGAGGACGACGGCTTAACCACTTTGCCACGGAATTCCCAATGCTGAAATATATCCTTTGTATCCTGCATTCGACCCGAGTAGCTTTGGTCAGATAAGTACACTGTTTTCTTCATATATGTTGACCCTCCCCATAGATGTATTCTTCCTGTCTTCTGTGATTCGACAGTTCATTATTGTTCTTGTTCATTGTACCTGATCAAGGTAAATCTATTGGTGGCAACGTAGGTTTCGTTCGTGTTTTCGTCTCGGTACGGTATCTGACCGTACCTATTTTAAATATTTGTTTTCACTTTATTTGTTCTTATGCTGAAATATACTAACCGGTGTTTGATAACAGCGACTGAATGTTTATGTCGGCACTAAGACACGATCAGTAACGTAGGTTACTACCAAATGATTTTTGTCAGCGACTTGTGGTGTAAAGATAACCAACATTTCCTATACATCACCATCGCACTCGTTCAGACTAGTCTGTTTACTCACCTGTGTAAGCAGCAGATGACCGAGAGGTGTTGATACAGAGACTCATAACCAAGGGGGAAAAGCCTATAAATCCAGGAAAGGCATATACATCTTTAAATCTAAGCAAAAAGTTCATCTGTAAACTGCGTGACAGCAGCAGGTGAAAGCAGCCTTTGTTAACCTCATCGCTTGAAACCCCTATCGTACCCCAACTGTGACAATCAACGCTGCAATTATATTCTAGTTGTGTACTCATCTATGTTCTCAGTAGTCTCTGAATAAGAAGTGCTGATCGCAACGTCATTTTATGTTTAAAAATCCGTGCATAGAATCAACCATATCTGCAAAGATAAGATTTGAAAACAATGGAGAAGTGAACGAGACGAGTCTATGGTTGGTTATTGATCCAGCGACATTTGGGCTACTGCCCTTTGGCCCAGACGAGTCTATAAGTTAAATGATGTGAATCCCGGCGACATAGGTAACCTTCGATTTTTCACTTATAAGGAAGAATGGAAGAAACTTATAACAGCCAAATAGGTGGCGGTTGTAAGAAGCTACGTTCTGTAAAAACACATGCGACTTACTAAGGAAGAAAGGTTGCCCAATAATGCTTAAAGTCCGTTAAATCAAATGTTACCTAAAGGGCCCAATTTTGTATTGTTATTAATATAAAAACATCAGCTTTAATACAATATGCAGGACGTTGCAGTTGAAGTGTGTTATACAGTGACTATGGTAGTGGTCGTAGTACAGCTGTCTTTGTTCAGTATCTGGAGGTAGAATTCTACTGGGTGGCTCTCGCTGGGACAGATGTCCTACGACTTCGGGTGTCAGACAGTGATGTGTTCTTGCCCCCAACCTACTCTGTCGGGCCGTCGACTGGCTCCTTCACCGCCTCAGCGCGCACCAAGAGGTTATTGACCAGTCAATCTTTACTGATCTCGTTCATGCGGACGACATTGTTCTGTTCAGTACAGACAAGCTCTGATTTTTCTAGGAATTATAGACAGCGAAACGCCCCCACTATGCCTGTATATATCCTGGACAAAGGTCAAAGTTCAGAACCTCATTTCCGACACAGCACCCCAGGATATTGAAGCTCAAGGTCACACTGCGGAGGGTACAACCGAATTCATCTATCTCGGTAGCATGATATCCTCTGATGGGCGCAGCGGTCCCGATATGTCAAGGCGGATCGGACTAGTTGTGTCTGCTATGCACGACCTCTGGCGTGTGTGGAGTACGGAAGATATCCCCTGGAACAAAAACCCACATCTACCAGTCCTGCGTGGTCCCAGTCCTGCTTTATGGGTTCGAAACCTGGACATTGTTGAAACATGAAATGTCGAGACTGGAAGCTCTTCCACATGCGCTACCATGGCAGGACTACATCCTCAACGTAGAGGTTTCTGTTAAAGCAGGCCTCCACCCAATCTCAGAAACACTTGACCAACGCCGACATCCTTGTTCGGCATGTTGTACGGCTGAACCAGGAAACCCCGGCCCACAAGAAACTACACAAGTCGTTCCTCAGCACCAAAAGTCTTCCCCCGACTGGCTGGAAGCGCAGAAGAGGCAGTCCTCGCACAGTATGGCTCGAGCATATAGCAACCTTCACCTCCACTCTGGACGAGGCATGGAACCACGCCGCAGCAGTGGGTCATGGATGTGGACCACCGACGGAACGGGCGGCCTCAAACGCCTAAGCGAACATTATTATGAGAGTAGAGATGAACGGGAATCCCCAATTCAGTTTCTTCTAAAATGTTCACAAACTGAATGAGGGGGGTCCTTTGTTTGTAGACGGTTAGAGTGTATGAGGGTACTAAGGAAAGTCGTACCTGTGGTGGAAAAAACATGCCGTGCTTTCACTTAAAATGGCTTGACTGTTATTTGTCCACATCTGCCACAGAGCTCTCACCTATGGCTACAAGTAGATGTAGAATGTGCCGAAGTCATACACAAGACACAGCTTCGGCTGGCAGGTTAAACAAGGAGAGGGTAGAAGGGCGTACTGAACCCATCGGTGATCTAGAGCCGGTCTACCTAACCAAGTGATGATTGGATAGTGGTTTATGCTGATGAAACCATTAACTGATTCCTCAGGTGTGAGGGTGACAACCAGCAAAGTGGCGTGAAACGGAAAGATTATGGTGTAATACAAGGCGCCTTGGTTATCTTCCCCTGCATCTTGCTATGTTTTCAGTCGTCTTGCCGCTGGACAGCCTATGTCGTAAGAGTGGGGGTTCAAGACGAGAGAGTGAGAGGTTTAAGAGGAGAGAGTGGGGAGTTTAAGAGGATATAGTGGAGAGTTTAAGAAGAGAGAATGGGGAGTTTAAGAGGAGAGAGTGGGGAGTTTAGGAGGAGAGAGTGGGGAGTTTAAGAGGAGAGAGTGGAAAGTTTAAGAAGAGAGAGTGTGGAGTTTAAGAGGAGATAGTGGGGCGTTTAAGAGGAGATAGTGAGGAGTTTAAGAGGAGATAGTGGGGAGTTTAAGATGAGATAGTGGGGAGTTTAAGAGGAGATAGTGGGGCGTTTAAGAGGAGATAGTGGGGAGTTTAAGAGGAGATAGTGGGGAGTTTAAGAGGAGATAGTGGGGAGTTTAAGAGGAGATAGTGGGGAGTTTAAGATGAGATAGTGGGGAGTTTAAGAGGAGATAGTGGGGCGTTTAAGAGGAGATAGTGGGGCGTTTAAGAGGAGATAGTGGGGAGTTTAAGAGGAGATAGTGGGGAGTTTAAGAGGATATAGTGGAGAGTTTAAGAAGAGAGAGTGGGGAGTTTAAGAGGAGAGAGTGGGGAGTTTAAGAATGGAGATTGATGTTGACAACCAGAGTAGCTCTTCCTCAAGTACATCTAAGTACAGAGTGAGTTACAGCTTCAAAAGCAGTACGGATCATATTCTTACGTCATCCTCTCTTGTGATAGGCAACTGCTACACTCATCTCCTGCATACATTTAATATTCAGTTGTACTTTAACCGCTCTGATTTTTACCTGCCACTTTCCGCAATCGCTTTCGCAAGTCTGTCAGCAAAATTAGTTTTAACATGGCAGCAGAAAAGTGGATATAAAAATGCAATTTACGAACGGTCGCTTGGTGTCATTGACACGGGTGTACTTCGGAAACTGTGGCTTTACTTGGCAAGCGGTTACGTTGACCGATGGACATGTAGGTTAGCGAATTCAACATTAAGTCAACGACACGTAAAGGAAATGTTGATGCGACTGAACTATTTGCTCTTGTGAGTTCCCTGGACACAATCCCTCGCTGTCGGGTCTTGTTTTCAGAAGTCTTTCTGGGCGCGTGAGTCTGGTTAGTGAAGTGGGAAAGCGTTCATTTATCTCGGCTAGTGTACCGGATACAAGGGGGGGGGGGGGGGCGAGGCGGGGGTTTTGTTGGAGGTGTTTCTGTCGTCAACTCAGCTGTAAATGGGTACCTCGCTGCTGTTGTTGAATGCTCTAATGAGTATGATTCATATTTTGTGCGCGCTAAAAAGGACGTTAAGTGGCGGGTTGTAGTAGATTTTCTAAAAACCTGAGCGGGCTGATGAAGGTGGACCGGGGTCCTCCAGGCTGTTGTGCTATGTTTGGCTTCATCTGCGTGTCGCTCACTACTACGGGGATTACGTCGATCCCTCACCTTGTTAGTCAGGGTACCGTGAAAACAGCCTGTCTCCAGGAAGGGCTACGAGGAAGCCACGTTGTGGCCAGTATGTTTTGCCTCACCCTGTCTAACATGTCTAACAGTATGTTTTACGTAACCAGACGTTAGTCTTCATGCCCACGCTCTTTTACTGTTAAGGAACGACATGCAGCAGAGAAGGGAACTGACCACTCTACCTCAAAGGGAACTGACCCCTCTACCTCAAAGGGAACTGACCACTCTACCTCAAAGGGAATTGACCATCTACCTCAAAGGTAACTGACCACTCTATCTCAAAGGGAACTGACCACTCTATCTCAAATTGGACTGACCACTCTACCTCAAAGGAAACGGACCACTCTACCTCCAAGAGAACGGACTACTCTACCTCAAAGGGAACTGACCACTCTACCTCAAAGTTACACCGAGGCGTGGTATAGTGAAGTCTCTAATACTTCATTCCCCACAGCAGTATTTATAATGAGACTACCTTTAACTTAGCTATCTGTGTGCAAACGTAATTGGTTCGCTCCACTGTAGTTTCACGTTCCAGTCTACTTGTATGTCAGGGTCAGGTATGTCAGCCTTGAAAACAGCGTGTTCTAGGGACAGCTATATGGAAGGGAGATAGTGATTTTGGTCAGTATATTGTGCCTGACCTTACTGTCTGCTAAAGAAGATCCCCCCTTCTTAGTTAGTACGGAATATGACACTGTGTTAATCTACCAGCTATGAAATGCAGACGGTCTTATGAATTCACGCACTTACTTGGGGTGCCCTTAAAACTACAACTATTTCTACATCCAGAAATTTAGAATCGCATTAAGAAATCTGCACCCACATTAGCTCGTCTCCAAATCCGTTTTTAGGAAAACCATCAACTTACAAGGGGCTTGTTAAAAGTCTTTACTCGACTATGAAGGGTTAGGTGGAGAAAATTGAAATTTGGCACATGTGTAGCGCATTCAATTTGTACTGCACTTGAGAAGTATGAATGTCCCTCCTTGACGGGTTTATCCAGTATGGTCCATGGCGCAACACACTTTATTGACCGGATCTGCTACTCTAACGGTTTGTCAGAACAATGGATAAATCAGAGGCAAGAACTGTGATAAAATTGTTGATGTTGCAGGAAAAAACACCTACGGAAATACACAGGGAGATGGAACCAGTGTTTGAGAATTTGGGGGAGTTTAAGAGGAGAGAGTGGGGAGTTTGAGAGGAGAGAGTGGGGAGTTTAAGAGGAAATAGTAGGGAGTTTAAGAGGAGAGAGTGTGAAGTTTAAGAGGAGAGAGTGGGGAGTTTAAGAGGAGAGAGTGGGGAATTTAAAAGGAAAGAGTGGGGAGTTTAAGAGGAGAGAGTGGGGAGTTCAAGAGGAGAGAGTGGGGCGTTTAAAAGGAGAGAGTGGGGAGTTTAAGAGGAAAGAGTGGGGGGTTCAAGAGGAAAGAGTGGGGAGTTTAAGAGGAGATAGTGGGAAGTTTAAGATGAAAGAGTGGGGAGTTCAAGAGCATGAGAGTGTGGAGTTTAAGAGGAGAGATTGGGGAGTTCATGAAGAAAGAGTAGGAGTTTAAGTGGAGAGAGTTGGGAGTTTAAGAAGAGAGAGTAGAGTTTTTAAGAGAATGAGAGTGGGGAGTTTAAGAGGATAAGAGTGAGGAGCTCAAGAGGAGAGAGTTGGGAGTTTAAGACGAGAAAGTGGGGAGTCTAAGACGAGAGAGCGGGGAGTTTAAGAGGAGAGAGTGGGGAGATTAGGAGGAGAAAGTGAGGGATTCAGGAGGATGAGAGTGGGCAATTTAAGAGGAAAAAGAGGGAGTTTAAGAGGAGAGAGTTGGGAGTTCAAGAGGAGAGAGTGGGGAATTTAAGAGGAGAGAGTGGGGAGTTTAAGAGGAGAGAGTAGGGTTTAAGAGGAGAGAATGGGGAGTTCAAGAGAAGAGAGTGGGGAGTTTAAGATGAGAGAGTGAGGAGTTTAAGACGAGATAGTGGGGAGTTTACGACAAGAGCGTGGAGAGTTTAAGAGGAGATAGTGAGGAGCTTAATAGGAGAGAGTGGGAAGTTCAAGAGGAGAGAGTGGGAAGTTTAAGAGGAGAGAGTTGGAGCAAGAGGAAAGAGTAGGGAGTTTAAGACGAGAGAGTGGGGCGTTCAAGAAGAGAGTGTGGGGAGTTTAAGACGAGAGAGTGGAGAGTTCAAGAGGAGAGAGTGGGAAGTTTAAGACGAGAAAGTAGAGAGTTTAAGAGGAGAGAGTGGAGAGTTTAAGAGGAGAGAGTGCGGAGGTTAAGAGAAGAGAGTGATTAGTTCAAGAGGAGAGAGTGGGAAGTTTAAGACGAGAGAGTAGAGAGTTTAAGAGGAGAGAGTTGAGAGTTGAAGAGTAGAGAGTGGGGAGTTTAAGAGGAGAGAGTTGGAGTTCAAGAGGAGAGAGTGGGGAGTTTAAGACGAGAGAGTGGGGCGTTCAAGAGGAGAGAGTGGGAAGTTTAAGACGAGAGAGTAGAGAGTTTAAGAGGAGAGAGTTGACAGTTTAAGATTAGAGAGTGGTGAGCTTAACAGGAGAGAGTTTGGAGGTTAAGAGGAGAGACTGATGAGTTCAAGAGGAAAATGTGGAGTTTAAGGCGAGAGAGTGGAGAGCAATACAAAGGATTTGGGAATCCCTTAGAACCTCAGGGGCCCACATGTTATTTGAACTCATTTCGAGATGTTGCCTTTGGAAGTAATAGATTGGAACATGGACATTACTCAGGTGAACGTGTGGACGCTTTCAGGTGTAGGACCACCAGTCACTTATACTGTCGATGGCTTGTCAGACACATTGAACGACATAACACACCCATTTGCATTATTTTTAAAGAATGCGGTATCCGAACGTCATTGAAGGTGGTTTGGTGCCTCATTTATGTGTTGTGAATTCAATCCAATAAAGAGACTGCCAATGCTCTTCGTCAAAATACCCTAAATAATACGAAGTAATAGTTACCTATTGTAGGTGAAGATAGTGGACGTATCAGACTATTGCTGTGAAATGTGTTCTTTGTTGGCTTTAAAGACAAATTCAAGAACTGCAAACTCTGCCACACTCGGGCCACACACGAGTAGGGATTTGTAGAATATAGTTTTAGAAGGTGGGTGGGGGGGGGGGGTGTGGGGGTGGGAGGCAGTACCTTTTCGATGAGCCTCTACTATGGCTGTACTCTATAAATTATGAGCGCCGTTGGTGATACTAGCTCGCCAGGTGGTACGGTCTTGAGCAAGCATGTCCAAGGAGGTGACATCAAAATTGAAGCGTTTCAGAGACACGTTCAATGGGTCTCTGTAGCGTTTCTTCTGCCTCTTGGCAAGTGTCTGCCTGTTGTGAGCTCAGTTATAACAGCAGCTTGGGGATGCGCTCATCTGACATTCGAACATGTAACATCCATCTTATCTGAGCCAATTTCAGAAGTGTGTGGGGGCTCAACATGTTAGTGTTGCTTAGCATTTCAAAGTTAGGAGTTTTTTTTTGCTACCTGATCACAAGCAGCCAACCCAAACAGCATAAGTGAAATGTATGTACCAGTAACCTTATAGGAACCAAGCCTCTATACATCTGATTTACCTCATTTCCTCACCTCGTAGGCGTATACCAAAGCTGGAATAACAATTCCGTTGAAGATGTTATTTTTCCGTTTCTTATCTGCTGACGTATACGTTTGATGTTAGTGATGCTGAAATATCTTGCTGCTAACCTCCGAGGAATACGAGTATATGTTCACATCAATTTTTAATTTTCTAATTTTTAAAACGCATTTCTGTATGTTTTACTGTTGTTATATTTGGAGTTTGGTCAGGGCACATTCACAGTTCAACCTTAGTTTCTAACAAACTGTTGGTTACAGTAAGTCGTATTTGCTGTATGTTGCAATGTAAGGATGCGTTTCGGTCGTAAGTGTATGTGACGTGTCGTAATATTTACCTTGATAAAGCAAAGTCTCGACTTTCGTCGCATCCAGTTTCGTCGCTTTACCGTTTCGTCAGTTTTCAATGATCATATTTCCAAATTCTATTACATGCTGAGTTCTTTCGTTGATATTCGTTAACCCACCCACTACGCCATCTTAGAATGAGCTCGGCCAACTCTGAAGATGAGCTTCATCAATTATCTCCATCTATTTTTCAAAATCTAAAATCCTACTACATCCCCAATATTTAAATCTATACATACTGTGTGTATGTTTACATGACGTATGAGCTGGGGAAGGTATAAACAGCACGTAAGAGAACTGATCACCTTACATAGGCTGCTACGGCTTAGTATTGACCTTTAATATCTAAATTTATGTTTGTGTTTATATATATGTGTGTGTGTGTGTACATATATATATATAAATATATATATATATATATATATATTTACATATTTATATATGCAGGGCGTGTCAAATTTTAGGGTGGCTCACCAGTCAGTATAGTCGGACTACAGTCATGCAATTGATGTTAACAAATTTAAAGTAGTCCCTTATTTACCTTCATTTCTAAGTAAAAATGCGGAACAAACCAAAATATATTGTATTACTTTCACAGTATTGGCCTAATTCTTCTTAAGAAAAAAATGCACTGCTGTCAGAGGCATGGCGTATGTGTCCTTAAACATTCTTTGTAGTTTTAGCACTGAAGTACCATTTATCGGTGGCTTTGGTAGGTTTAAATTGTGGTAGTGCAGGTACATTTAGATTCACCATTATAAGCTGGCTTATGTACAATATATTAGAACAGCACTATCATTAACAATCGTGCGAGAGTTGTTTTATAGAAATGAATACAAACGCAATTAATAATTAAAAACAAACATCATTTTTTTTACTTGTCAAGCAATAATTTGTATCCATCACAGACGAGCAGACGAGTGCTTTTGCCAAGCCCGTATATATATATATATATATATATGTGTGTCTATGTAAATGTGCGTATGTATATATATGTTAATATATATATATATATGTGTGTGTGTGTGTGTGTGTGTGTGTGTATATATTTGTGTATATATATGAGTGAAGATGTTGGATAGCCTGAGAGAATGGCATAGGCGGCAATCAACAACAGAATTTATAAATGACACACGTGATATAAGTGGATGCAGGTCAATGATCGCAAACATCAACCGGCAGGGCAGCTGATGATGATCATATATATATATATATATATATATATATATATATATATATATATATATATATATAGAGAGAGAGAGAGAGAGAGAGAGAGAGAGAAAGATAGAGAGGGTAAGAGTCCGTTTCACAATCCCAACGCACCCAGTTCGAATCAATCGCGGGTCCAGTTTGGCAAACATGGTGTTTTGTCGCCACTCCACGGACGGAAAGTAATGTCAATCTACCGTATTGCACACTTGCGCTAAATAAGTTGGCGGTTGTAAGAAGCGAAATTCTTCAAAGGACATGCTTTTTACTTTATATATATGGGGAGGAAGACTATCATCTGGGCAGGCACACCATACTGATCAGACATGTTAGTCAGGGTCAGGAAAAATATACGGGTCAAGACCTTCACCTCGGCTTTCTCAAAGCCTTCCCTGGAAACGGGCTGTTCTCATGGCAGGCTGACTAGCAAGGTTTGGAATCGACGTGATCCTTCGTAGCAGCGAGCGACACGCAGAGGAAGCCAAGCATAGCACAACGGCAAGGAGGACCCCGGTGCACCTTCATGAGGATGTGAGGAAAGATAGACAACCCGCCGCTTAACGTTATTTTTAGGGTGCACAAAAACGTAATCCTAATCATTATGGGCATTCAACAACAACAACAACAACAACAATATATATATGTATGTATATCATAGACTGCTTTTTTCCTAAAACATGCCCTGTCAACTAGATTTCTACACGCGCTGTCAATTAGATTCCTACACGCGCTGTCAACTAGATTCCTACACGAGCTGTCAACTAGATTCCTACACGCCCTGTCAACTAGATTCCTACACGACCTGTCAACTAGATTCCTACACGCCCTGTCAACTAGATTCCTACATGCCCTGTCAACTAGATTCCTACACGCCCTGTCAACTAGATTCCTACACGCCCTGTCAACTAGATTCCTACACGCGCTATCAACTAGATTCATACACGCCCTGTCAACTAGATTCCTACACGCGCTATCAACTAGATTCATACACGCCCTATCAACTAGATTCCTACACTCCCTGTCAACTAGATTCCTATACGAGCTTTAAACTAGATGCCTACATGCCCTGTCAACTAGATTCATGCATGCGCTGTCAATTAGATTCCTACACGTGTTGTCAATTATATTCATACATGCGTTTCTGTCTCAATGATAAGCTTTGCGGGTCAATGTATCTGTGATCTATGACTCACATTGCCGCTTTGGTTTGTGTCGTTTTAATGTGTCCAGTAATCAATAAAGGTTTTCAAACTTCTAAAGATCGGTTTGTTTGTTTTACATCCACCTGCTCTGTTGAGCTCCAAGGATCATGGAGAGCTGATACTGTCTGTCCAGGAAGATGAGCGTTGCGTCTTTCGTCGTAAGCCAGTGTCGATGCAGTATCGTTCTATGGAAGAGGACAAGACCTAGATATTCTTTCCAGACACTCTTGTTTCATTTTACTCTGTCCAACAATCACACTTTTTGCACAACTTTCACACAAGCCTTTAGAGTGAGGCCCTTCCATTGCACTTTGGTTGGGCTGGCTTCTGAGAGCGCACAAACCTAGCATAGGCACATACAGACGCACATGCATCGCCCAGATGACTACGGTCTGGGGTTGAATAGGCGCGCCTCCGCCAGTATAAACTAGTGACGTAAACACGTAACTTTAAAAAAAATTAAAATATCGTTCTATTTAGTCTATTCATCTGTCTGGGGCGCCGCCTAGCTCGCACCATTTATTTTTGCATTGTGAATCATCAGTGGAAGTTGATCAGATTGTATTCTTATGAGATGATCAAACCATTGCATTCTTATGCCTGGAAATGTAATCAGTACACTTGCTAGTTCTAACCATTTTCGAATGTCGTTATGAAGCAATCTCTCTCATGGTGACATGATTTTTCTCAAAAATTTCTTTCCATACGTAGAAATTGTACTTTTACAGGTTTTTACAACGACCAGTTTTGGCACTAGTGTCACAGAGTCGGTATAAATATACTGTTTACCATTTGTTAGTATAAATCTATTATTTGCTTAACCCCTTACAGTCCCGCCGAATTTACAAGATGGTGTGATTAATGTCCAAGATAAAAACAGTCATTGTGTGTCGTTCAAGGGTTAACAACAGCAACAAAAAGGCATTAAAAGAACGCGATATGGTTGATTTGTGACATGTTGTTTCGGATATATCAAACTGTAAATGATGCAACTCTAGTAGACTGCAGTGGACAATTTGCACTGCAGAGGGTTAAACAAACTGCATTTGAGCCCTTTTAAAAATATTTTTCAGGCACCAGCAATGTTCAGTTTTTGTGTGGTCCATTTCACAGCACATACTAGCAATCAGATCCATACCTGGTGTGTGATTTATCCTTCCGTCTTTCACATCGACATCGCACAAGTGGTTGCCCGGAGTATTATATGTGTGACTGATATTCGAGTAAGGTCAAGCTAAACCCAGGGAATGTCAAAAGTGGAGACAAACAGTGTTGTTCAACCAATCTGGAGTAGAAGACTCAGGACATGCCTAAGCATCTCATTATGTTAGCACTGGCCAAAATTCTGCTGACAGAAAACTCAAGAAACAATATCGAAAACAAGAAAAATACATTCAATTACCCGTTTCTTATAGGACTAAATGAAGAAATGAAAAAGTAGCGCGCATGATAATTAGAAGAAGGTAGATGAATGAAGACAAGGAGAAGGTGGATGAATAAAGGATAGGACAAGGTGGCTGAATGAAGGTTAGGAGAAGGTGGCTGAATGAAGGTTAGGAGAAGGTGGCTGAATGAAGGTTAGGAGAAGGTGGCTGAATGAAGGTTAGGTGAAGGTGGATGAATGAAGGTTAGGAGAAGGTGGCTGAATGAAGGTTAGGAGAAGGTGGCTGAATGAAGGTTAGGAGAAGGTGGCTGAATGAAGGTTAGGAGAAGGTGGATGAATGAAGGATAGGAGAAGGTGGCTGAATGAAGGTTAGGAGAAGGTGGATGAATGAAGGTTAGGACAAGGTGGCTGAATGAAGGTTAGGAGAAGGTGGATGAATAAAGGATAGGAGAAGGTGGATGAATGAAGGTTAGGAGAAGGTGGCTGAATGAAAGATAGAAGGTGACTGAATGAAGGTTAGGAGAAGGTGGCTGAATGAAGGTTAGGAGAAGGTGGATGAATGAAGGTTAGGAGAAGGTGGATGAATGAAGGATAGGAGAAGGTGGCTGAATGAAGGTTAGGAGAATGTGGATGAATGAAGGTTAGGAGAAGGTGGATGAATAAAGGATAGGAGAAGGTGGATGAATGAAGGTTAGGAGAAGGTGGCTGAATGAAAGATAGAAGGTGGCTGAATGAAGGATAGAAGTGGGTAGATGAATGAAGGATAGTATAAGGTAAATGAATGAAGAATAGAAGAAGGAAGAATAGAAAAAGATAAATTAATGAACGTTATGAGAAGGTAGATGAATGAAGAATAATATAGTGTAGTCGAATGGCTCTAGAAATCTAAAATCTCGGTGCAGCCTTTGTTTTGTTATTTTTCCTTCAGCAGTAACATAAGAACAACAGATATACACCACGTTGCGACTATAGGGGCAAGCAGCTATTATTCCTCGGTTCCATAAAACTCCCTAGTGACACAGCAACAAGAGTTATCGTCGATGATCGTGTTTTTAATAAGGAAGATGTTCTCACTTACTCCCTCTTGGATTCGTTTTCTAGTCAGATTAAAAAAAACAATTTTTTGTCTCTTCATTAACAAGCTTTCCGCTGCAGCTACTTTAGTAATTTGAACTTGTCTGAATCTAGATTACTGAATATCGATTGTACCTGTTGTCGTTGGGGATTTTCATTAGCAACTAGTTCTGTGTGACTATTTCCCATTTAGATATTAGTCTAGCAACGGTTAGAGCTTAAGAGTTCATGTCTGAAATGAGGAATCTACATTCACCAGACACCCGACCAATTTTAGGTATTACTCTTTTGTAGAACATTTGTTAGCACTATTTAAAACACGTTCGTATTGAATTTTCAAGTGTTGTGAATCTCAGGAGGGTAATGGAGATATGACATTGGAGTGACTATGTCTGGAGCTCGACAGAAATGAGGAGGGGGGAAAATCGGAGGCAGAGGAGAATGAAAGATGAAGTTGGAGAGGAGTGAAGAAAAAAGGAGGCAGTAAAGGAGGCAAAATAAAAGAGAATGGGTAAAAAAGGCAGAAGGAAAAAGTAGAGGAAGCAAAGAAAAGAAGAAGAAGAAAAAGTAAGAAAATGAAGAGGAGGAAAATAAGAAGGAAAACGAAGAAGAAGAACAAGAGCAAGAAGACGAAGAAGAAAAAGAAGAAGAAGAAGAAAATGAAAAAGAAGAGGAGAAAGAAGTGAAAAAAGAGAGAATGAGGACGAAGAAAAAAAAGAAAATGAAAAAAATAAGAGAAACAAAAGAAGAATAAACGAAAGTAAAAGAAAAAGAAGAAGAAGAAAAAGAATAAGAAGAAGATGTATATATGCCAGTCTTGATTTCAGACTTGGGTCTGGATACTATCATGAATTTATGCAGCGACATCTACAGCACGGGATATATCAACGAAGACCTGAGATCTTGAAAACATCAGTTATTACTTTCCTGTCCAAACAAAACGAAATGCAGTAAATTGTATCGATTCTAGATGAACAACAGTTTATTTTCATGAAAACATCGCCACCATAGCAGTCATAGAGAATGTTGCCTGAGAATATATAGGGACCGAAAAGGCTTTTTAGGTTTGTTTCACATACTACAAGAGAGCTTTTGACACAGTCTATCCTGAGTTCGAGGAGCATCCTGAGTTCGAGGAGCATCCTGAGTTTGAGGAGCATCCTGAGTTCGAGGAGCATCCTGAGTTCGAGGAGCATCCTGAGCTCGAGGAGCATCCTGAGTACGAGGAAGTCTAACCAACGAGGAGACTGTTTTCCCCGTTGTCAAGTTCTGTCTCGTGGGTACCAGGCTGCTGTCGCTGTGCTCCAACGGTAATCAGTTCTCCAAAGCAGGGAACCATCCCAGCAATGTTTTACGTCGTCTGAGTCGGTAACGGCATCCTTCATCAATGACATGTGACGTACGCTGGGGTTGTGAAGACCATTCTTTTTCTTCTTTTTCTTCTTCTTTGCGTTCGATTTCGTATACTCGTTTTATGCCACCAGATGGGCTGCCTCCATGAAGTGACACATCATTCGCGGGTCCTCAATGGTTCCCCACAGTTTGTCATGTATGTTTCTCTCCTCGGGCCAGGTCTTCTCACGGGAGTCTTGGTGCAGTGGACATGTTTGCAGGATGTGTTCTGGAGTCTGAGTTCCTCTCTGACATGTGCATTGTGCAGTCTGTGCTGCCCTCATTTTATGCATGTGTGCATTTAGTCTGCAATGACCTGTTCTGAGGCGGAAAATTGTGGTATACTGTTTCCTATTCAGTCTATTGATTGGATCCTGTGGGTATTTACTGTTTGTTCTCTATATCTACTGTTGTTTATACTTGTTATGGATGTTTGCCTTGACTTCTGGCAGTGACACTGGGTGGGTAAATTGTTCTCTTTGTCTTCCCTCCCTGGCTAGCCTGTCCGCCCATTCATTCCCATATATGCCGCAGTGAGCTGGAATCCACTAGAGGGTGATTTTATTGTGGTCTGAGGGGTTGTTTAGCTGGCATATCAGTTCCCCTTCCAAACTATTTCGTAGTTCTCTTTGTGTGGCCTGCAAAATTTCCATGCAGTCGCACAAAAACACTATTCTGTTATCCTGTAACCCCTTTTCACCCAATAGTTTGACTGCTTCAATTATTGCCTATGCTCTGTTCTTAGATTTGTCGAGGGCTCCCCGGCAGCACTTGCTTTTTCTATAACGGTTCCATATGACGAGTCCCGCCCCTCCTCTGATGATCCATCTGTGTAGACGTGCGTCCATATGGGTTGAGGATAGGCGTCTCTAATATGCTGTAGGGTTTTTTCTCTCAATGCATGGTCTGATTCTTCCACCTTTCTATCGATACCTGGTATTTTCGCTTCTACCGTGAAGTTGGGCAGTTTGAAGACCATTCAAACGATGCTTGTCTAGCGGGAGGCCGATTATACGTTTAAAGAAGGAGGCTTATGTCACTTTGAGTTTGAACTGCTATTCTTTTGTAAGTGACCACGTTTCTGTGGCATATACCATTGCAGGGAGAACTGCCAAATTGAATAGGAAGACACGCAGCTCTGGTCGTGGGAATGGTCTGTCTATAGGCACGAAAAAGACGTCCAGCCGGTGCGACGCTGTATTGTTGATTCTTGGTTGTTGTTCTGCATGTTCAATAGGCGTTCAAAGTAGACATACTTCTCTACGTCATCCCGATTATCGCCATGAAGGATGACTTGACTGTGTCGGCAGCGGAACGGTTTCGCATGACTTTTGTCTTGGAGACGTTCATCTCGAGGCCAGCTTTCCTCGCTACTTTATAAAGTAGTGCTACAATATTGTTGTCGTTTTTGGCTGTTTCTGTAATGAGCACTATGTCATCTGTCAAGTAGAGATGGGTAAGTCACTTGCAAGTGATGTTAATGCCAAAAGGGTCCAGTCATATTGATTGATGATGAATTTCAGGCACGAGTAAAAAGAGGCTTGGTGAGATATTGATTGATGATGGATTTCAGGCATGAGTAAAAAGAGGCTTGGTGAGATAAATCCCCCTGGTAAACACCTTTCCTGACGGATACTGATACTGGTCTTTGGAAGGGCTGGACGGGTGTCATACAGTCTTAGTAGCAGGTAGTAAGGATTCTGACATAGCCGGGATCAATGACTTGGTCTAGCAGAGAATACGAGACGAACAGTGGGTCTACAGAGTCAAATGTTTTCTTATAGTCGATAAAGGTGAGCTATAAAGCTAGGATTCAGCTTTACAACAACAATAAGAGAGTGATGGTATCTTAATCATCTTATTTATTGGCTAAATGTGATGAGGAATTACAAGACCTTGTTGGGCAAATGAGAAATAAGAAACACATAAGATAATATCTTAATTATCTTAGAAAGTGATGTTAAAATAATAATACACATCTCAAGGATGTTATATATACTCTACATTATTATATGGCGCGGAAACATGGACAACGAACAAGCCGTTCGAACCTATAATGGGGTCGAAGGAGATGTTGATGTACACGAGAAAGAGGCGCATTTCATGGAAACAATCGCTAACAAATGTAGAGGTGTTGGAGAATCTAATAGTGAAAAGAAGTTTGTTAAAAGACATAAAGATCTGAAACATTATCGTAGTTTGACTACATGAAAAAGACATAACATTTTTGTAAAATCCATACTAGAGGGAAAGGTTGAAGGTATTCGAGCACGAAGTAGGCAGCGCTGCCAGTAGGCGGATAATTTCAAAAGAAAGACGAACAACAGTCTGGCTGTGTGTACCACCAGGGCGAGAGATAGAGAATTTTGGAGATCCATTGCAGCCAACCGTCATTGTAGTGACAGTACTTAAATTGAATTAAATTGGCTGTCTTTTAGAGTCTATATTTGTTTTCCTGGTCAAATTGAGTGATGTGTCTTGCTCTTACGGGCATCACGTCTACTCTGGGTCCCAGGGATGTGTATGTACGTCTCTCTCTCTCTCTCTATCTGTATCTCTTTGTGTATGTATGTCTCTCTCTCTCTCTCTATCTCTCTCTCTCTCTCACACATACATTTGTCCTCGTTAGTAAAATTTGCATATTAATCAATTAGCTTCAATTATTTAAATATGCTTAAATCTTCAAGGAGAAAGTACATGTAATCAAGTTGAAGATAAGATCAAAGCAATGACTAAAAGGTTGGTTTTTTTGACATCATTGTCTAATGAATCGCAAACAGGAGACCTTTCCAATCTTTAATAATTTTCTTGGAGGCACCAACAAAGAGTTGTGTGATAACACACGACTTATCGGACGACATTTGAAAGACTTGCTACATAGTTTCCGAGAATATTTCATGTTCGTGATGCAAGCAAAAACTGAATTAGAGATCTATTTCTATGTAACAAGTAGGAAGGGGGCTTATGGCACCAGAGCAAGTCATACTCATAGAAATATTCATGTGGGGTGCTCTGAAATTACACTTCAATGAACAGTTCCTTGAAAATTTCTGGAGTCACTTAAATACAGATTTTCCGGAACTATCGACGACGGCTTGGAAAGTATTGACATAAAAAAAAGTATTGACATAAACAAGTATTGACATAAAAAATGTATTGACATAAAAAAGTATTGGTAAAAAAAAAAGTATTGACATAAAAAAAAGTATTGACACAAAGAAAAGTATTGACCTTTTTAAAAAAGTAAGTGACATGTCCTTTGAGGAACGTCGCTTCTTACAACCGCCAACCTATTTGACTGCTATAAGTTTTTTGACAACTGTGCAGTACAGTAGATTGCCATTACTTCCCGTTCGTTGAAGAACGAAAATAAAACATGGCTGCCAATCTGGACAGAGCGTGATTCGAACCGACTGCGTTGGAATTGTGAATCGGACGTAACGACATACTTATGTGAAAGTTCATTCTGTGCTCTCGATTATCATAAAAATTAGTATAGAAACCGTTTGAAAAACGTAGAGTTCTAAGCTCAGTATACGCGTTTCCGTTATTAATCCAGATGTAACAATTCTTATATGTGATACACAGTGTCAGCCTTCTCATTAAAGAAAGTCAACCGCTCAAATGAATTTACAACGAATTTTAACAGTGTAGTAGGACCGTCCTCTAAGTCACAGAGACTTTAAATAAATATAAGGGACTGCGGATTGTCAATAAAAAAAAAAATTATTTAGACGGATATATATTCGATAAATATCATTTAAAGTGAGCATTAGTAGGCGCCATCTTGCACTCTTACTGTGAACACTATCTACTTTTATTAAAATTGTATTTGTGCTTAACAACTCGTGTTCCTTTTCTGAAATGTAAAAATATGAATACATAATCAAAATAAATTAGTAGAGTGAGCTGCAGATATGTCGACTCCATTCAAATTGGACGGTATGGGAACATTTTACTTTCATTTTATTATGTTTATTTGTCAATTTAACAACACATTTTCGTTAAGACTTTTAATGGCAGGCATTGTTTGCTATTGTATACATAAAAATAATTCATGAACATTTTCATACAATGGAATATGTTGGGGGTCCTCGGCAACTACAGAAAGGGTCCTCTAACTTGGCCAAACCTAATGCAGGTTGACCCGTGGACTGAATTTATGGTTGCTGCGACACATCAGCTGGTCAAGCGCAAGTTTGACCCAACAAGCTGGGAACCACCATCAGCAGGGGACAGGAGACTCACCCGAGACTGATATAGCCTGGTGGTGTGGGGAAGGGGGGGGGCAGAGGCATTTTCGTACGATAAACTGCGCATGCGGGGCCACGCGCGTGGAGAGCCCTGAGGCGATCCTTGGGGATAGAGTAGTCTCAACAGGCATGTGGCGATAGAACTTCATAGTACTCTTACTTGGGAGTCCGCGGTAAGGTAAAGATTGATCTAGTCTTTGATGGCCTTAAATTTGGTTCGACGAATGCAGATGTCTCTCGAGTGAGCAGTGCAACTCCTTCCTTGGCACGATGAGCAGTAATGTCGTATTGCCGTAATGCCGTGTTGCCGTAATACCGAATTGCCGTAATGCCGTATTGTCGTAATGATTCCCTATGTCAAAATGAAGACACGTCACTAACAGATCCTTGTGGTAGTAATAACCTCATTTCATGATACCAAGTCCAACAACATTAATTTCAGCATTGTCCGTTGATGAATCACCAACAGAAACCATTCATGATTTGTTGAATGTTGCTTTTGTAAGCAGTATCCGGTAGAAGATATTTATATTGCTCTAGTGACAACAACCGACGCATACAAACGATCGTTCGGACATTGGTGAGCCGAGAAAAATAAAATCATTGGAAAAGAATTTGAAACTCGCTTTATGCTCAGGAAAGCCAAGCAAAAAATCCTGAATAATGGTGCATGGAATAATGGAATAGGACCTCGGTTCTATTTTGTTGGTTTTCGGAACTGGAGGTAATGATTAACAGGGACAAACGGGGGCATTCGTATTGCGGCGTTAGAGGTGAAATTCTTGGATCGCCGCAAGACGAGCTACTGCGAAAGCATTTGTCAAGAATGTTTTCATTAATCAAGAACGAAAGTCAGAGGCGCGAAGACGATCAGATACCGTCGTAGTTCTGACGATAAACGATGCCGACTAGCGATCCGCAGGAGTTGCTTCGATGACTCTGCGGGCAGCTTCCGGGAAACCAAAGTGTTTGGGTTCCGGGGGAAGTATGGTTGCAAAGCTGAAACTTAAAGGAATTGACGGAAGGGCACCACCAGGAGTGGAGCCTGCGGCTTAATTTGACTCAACACGGGCAACACTGAAATGATTGACATGCCGAGACCACTCTTCTGGAGTCTAATATGGAACTGGTGCTGGATTTAGACCCCCAGAAATCTGGGGTTATGTCCCCTGTGGCTCGGTTTTGTCTGCATCCAGTGTTTGATAAAGGAATTGACGGAAGAGCACTATCAGGAGTGGAGCCTGAGACCTAAGTTAACTTACCACGCCAATACTGCAGTATGACTATCAAAAAGTACACCTTAGTGGGGTCTAATAGAGAACATGTGCTGGAATTAGACCCTCGAAAATCTTTGGGGCTACCCTTTAAGAAACTTGATTATCTCGCTAAGGGAATTGACGGAAGGGCACCACCAGGTGTGGAACCTGCGGCTTAATTTGACTGAACACGCCAATACTGTAGAACAACTGACAAATTGAGAGCACTGCCGTTTGGGTCTAATAATGAACGTACGCTGGTATTAGACTCACGGACGACAAGTCAGCTCAAATGAAAGAACGCTACGGAAATCGTGTTTAACTCCGCAGATTTCAAATACCTGGTCATTGACAAACAAAAGCCCTCAATAAATTCGTCTGACCAAATAGTGAACGGGTGCTGGAAATAGATCTGAAGACAGGTCAGTTTTACCCTACAAATGACAGGGCGTTGCTACGGAAAACCAGCTCAAATCGAGAGGAGCCGCAGACACTTTGGTTCACGTACCAGGCTGATAAGCCAAGGGCGCGAGGCTACCATGTGGGGGATTACGGCCGAACCCTTGAAAGCCGCAATCCCGCCCAAAATCTCAGCACCACTGCAATGGGAGGCTCCTACATGCTCGGGACCTGGGGCTTGCGCCCCAGCCCTATCAGGTAGAGCCACAGTAAGAGGTCCTTGCCGCCCGCAAATCAAAGCGGGCGGAAAACTGCTTGATACTCACCCTATACGGTGATGGGGTGCGAAAAACACCAACCAAAGACTTAGAACCTGGTCGGGGTGTCGAAAACAGTAGAGCAGCCACCACACTGTGAACTGTCAAGACTCAACCACTGACCATGAGAGTTGTCCGCACACCAGGCGATCAACATCTCTGTGACATTACCAGGCTTGTCCTCTGGCTAAATGCACTCCGGTTACGATATCTACCTCTGTACGTTATCAGCCATAACTATCATGCTGGACGCAGAAGAGATGCAGACCAGCGGACATTGCACACCTGCCCCACTGTGTCAACACCCCAGGTGGCGGGGAATGCTAGGCGTACCATCCCTGCATAGAAGCCAAGAAAATAAAGGGACAAAGAGATACCCCACTCACATGCAAATGCTACGTTTCTGGCAGGACGTGACGATCCTGGGATACAGACACACTGGACTGCCTCTCTTCCGGGTAAACCAGTCCATCTCATATATCACATACCATCATTGCACCCTATAGACACGAGTAGTGAAGACTCGATAGTCTGGTAAGACAACTTCCATAGGAGAGAAAACTCTGATCGTAAACAACTGCTGCCTTGCAGATAGGCTGGGCACAGCCAAAGGCTAAGGAGGGCATCCCTACAGAAACGCCTGTTGAAATCGAATGCACGGGGCCGCAAGCCTAACAAAACAGTGCAACGTAAATCACAGTATGATGGCAGCACAACCTATTCGAAAAACGTATGGCGCTCATCCTGAGGAGACCCGCCAGGCAGCGATAGCGCCGGGCCCCACGCCTCGAAGGGGCCCACCCTTGACTACTGGTGGTCACCCACCCATGTGTCGTGGAGTCAAGGCACATGGCTATGGGGAAACGACTATTGGCCAAAACCTCAAGACCCTCAGAATATTACAGTGGAATGCGGAGGGAGTCATTAACAAAAAACTTTCCCTAACACATCACCTGCATGAAGGTAAGATAGACGTGGCATGTATCCAGGAAACGCACCTCAACAAAAACCATAAATTCTCAATCAGAGGATACCAGACTTTCCGTCTAGATAGAGAAGGCCACAAAGGAGGGGTCCTGATACTGACCAGAAACAGCATACCGAGTAGCGCGGTACCTGTCAATCACACCGGACAAGCAGAAATTGTAGGAGTTGACATAATGGCTCAAGAGACGAAGCTCCGCATTTTCAATCTGTACGGACCACCAAACAGAGACCTATCGCTCTCGAGTATGGAGGTCAGAGACTCCAACTGCATAGTGGTTGGAGATTTCAACAGCCACTCGGAGAAATGGGGATACTCTGACACAGACAGCAGAGGTGACGAAGTGGAAGATTGGGAGATAGATGCAAATCTCTCCCTAATCAATAGGCCGGAGGATAGCCCTAGCTTCTATTCAAGAACATGGCATACCACCTCGACTCCAGATTTGGCCTTCTCCACACAGGACATACACTATAAAATAGACCGCCAGGTGCTAAACCAACTGGCAGGTAGCGACCACAGGCCGATCAGGCTAACCATTGACATGGAAGTAGGCCCACAGGAAACAAAACCGCTCCCACGTTGGAATTACAAACGAGCCGACTGGGACAGATTTGCAATCCTGACAGATGGGCTGTGTGAAACCATCAACACACGAAACACCAAAATGAAGCCCATAGTAGAGAGCCTAAGCAAGGCAATAATGCAAGCCGCCACTGAAACCATCCCAAGAGGAGCTAGGAAAAACTATAAGCCCTACTGGAATGATGAGTTACAGAAAGTGGAAGATGCAGTAACAAATGCTAGGAACATGGCAGAACGAGAAAAATCCGTGGAGGCAAACATCGCCCTCAAAGCCGCCGCGGCGAAGTACAAACACACTCTCAAGCAAACAGCAAGAGAAAGTTGGAAAAATAAAACAGAAAGTTTAAACCTGGACAAAGAAGGGAACAAGCTATGGAAGCTAGTCAGAGCCATGAACGACGAAACCCGGTCAAATAAACAAATTACTATCAAGCAAGGCGAGAACTTGATCACAGGTAAGAAAGCCGCAAACGCCTTTGTCGATCACTATGCCAGAGCAAACCACATCGAGGTCCCTGCAGATAAGCATACAGACATTAGCGAAGAGCTAAAGGGGCACGAAAACATAAATACGGCTCCTGAAGAGCACATGATGGCCAAACTAACAATGCGCGAAATGGAAGAGGCTATGAGAACACTAAAGAGAAGGAAATCTCCCGGAAAAGACGGGATAACAAACGAAATGCTGATGGGGCTGGGCCAAACAGCGAAGGAAAAACTACTATCAGTCCTGAACCAAAGCTGGAAAAGGGGTATTGTACCCCAGGCATGGAAAGATGCAATACTGGTACCAGTACCAAAAACAGGAAAGGACAAAACAGATCCGAATGGATACAGGCCCATAAGCCTACTGAGCTGTGTCGGCAAGCTGATGGAACGGATGATAAACACCAGACTGATGTGGCATCTGGAAGAAAAACGAATACTAATTCCACAGCAAGCCGGCTTTAGACAGCACAGATCCACTGAGGACCAGGTCATCCTCATAGCCCAGGAGATAGAAGATGCCTACCAGGCACAGAAACACACAGTAGCTGTTTGGGTGGATCTGGAAAAGGCATTTGACAAAGTCTGGAAGGATGGACTTAGAGTCAAGCTAAGAAGAAGTGATGTTTGTGGGAAGATGTACAAGTGGATCAACCACTACCTCAAACAAAGAACGGCCAGAGTCCAAGTACAAGGGCAGATGAGCAAAAAGGTGACACTCGAGCAGGGAGTACCCCAAGGGGGAGTACTGTCACCCACACTCTTCCTGGTATATATAAACGATATTACAGAGAATATACCAAGAAGAGTCCATAGCTCAATGTTTGCAGACGATCTGGCTATGTGGACCTCTGAAAAGAATCTCACCATAGCAAGAAATCGGATGCAAACGGCCCTAACATCGCTGGAAGAGTGGGCGAACTCATGGCTGGTCAAAATAAACGAGGAGAAAACCACGTGCACAATATTCTCGCTCTCATTAAAACCCCAAAGTACCAAATTAAGCCTAAATGGCAAAATCCTGCAGCCAAACGACAACCCAACCTATCTGGGAGTCACATTTGATCGGCGCATGACATGGAAAAGTCAGATTGAGAGAAACCGAATGAAAGCCAGAGAAAGAATGGCGATCATGAGGAAACTTGCTGGCACAAGCTGGGGAGCAGACGAAGGCATACTAAAGAAACTGTACACTGGAAAAGTGAGACCAGTTCTCGAGTATGGCATCGCGGCATGGACAACAGCAGCGAAGGCGAACTTCGATAAAGTTAACAAACTTCAAAACCAAGCCATGAGAATCATAACAGGTGGCATGAAGTCAACGCCAATTGTAGAACTTGAAAAGATTACAAAACTGCAATCCATGACCGACAGAAGAGACTGCAGAGCCCAGCTGCAGTCAGAGAAACTCCGAAGACTGACGGACCATCCAATGTACCAGAGGCTAAACAATTTGGGAACTGGGAAACTAAAGCGGAGAAACTTTGCAGAAATAGCCAAAGCAAAGATGCACGAAGATCCCATAAACGCACTAACAACACCAAAACCCATCACTACTGTACGAAAACCTACTTGGAGGCAGGATATATTTCCAGAGGTGGTAGAAAATATACCAGGTATTGCAAACAAAAACTGCCAGACCGAAAAAGAAAGGAGAGACACTACCCTAAGCTTCATAACGAAAAGCTACCCAAGCATGGACTGGACCCATGCATACACCGACGGTTCTGTAACAAACACTACACAGAACGGAGGGGCAGGAGCATTCCTGAACCTACCAAATGGCAGAAAAATAATACTGTCATTCGCTACTGGTAAGTACACGAGCAATTTCAGAGCAGAGGCAGAGGCACTGAGGGCGGCAGTGGAAGAAATGGTAACACACAGTGAAAATGAGAGCCATATAGTCCTGCTGACAGATGCTCTCGAAGTAGTCACAGCGCTGAAAAGCCAGAAAAACACTGAGCTTAATGACTTAAGAGCAGCACTCTGCAAACTGTGCCAACAGTCCGCACCAAAAAGGGTAGTGGTACAGTGGGTTCCGTCACACTGCAACATCCAAGGCAACGAGGAGGCAGACAGACTGGCAAAAGAAGGTGCAAGGCTACCACAAATAGATACCAGTATGACGTACGAAGAGTCAAAACGGCTTATCAAAGCCAGGTACATGTCCAAAGGGGAAACCGAACATACTGGTTACACCAAAAACGATGCCTATTACCAGTTGAACCGAAGAGAGCAGGTCGTTGTCTTCAGACTTCGCACTGGCCACAACAGACTGAGGTACCACCTCTTCAACAAATTGAAGATAGGGTGTACCGACGAATGCCCGTGCGGTACTGGTAAAATGACCACTGAACATCTGCTGCAGAACTGCCCGACATACGAGGATCAGAGAGAGCAGATGTGGCCATTGCCAGTGGAACTGCAAGACAAGCTCTATGGTAGTGGCGAGAGTCTCAGGATGACCGCCGCTTTTTTCGAGAAAATAATGGTTACTGTCTGACTGTGTACGCAGAAGAAGAAGAAGAAGATGATGAATTTCAGGCACGAGTAAAAAGAGGCTTGGTGAGATATTGATTGATGATGGATTTCAGGCATGAGTAAAAAGAGGCTTGGTGAGATAAATCCCCCTGGTAAACACCTTTCCTGACGGATACTGATACTGGTCTTTGGAAGGGCTGGACGGGTGTCATACAGTCTGAGTAGCAGGTAGTAAGGATTCTGACATAGCCGGGATCAATGACTTGGTCTAGCAGAGAATACGAGACGAACAGTGGGTCTACAGAGTCAAATGTTTTCTTATAGTCGATAAAGGTGAGCTATAAAGCTAGGATTCAGCTTTACAACAACAATAAGAGAGTGATGGTATCTTAATCATCTTATTTATTGGCTAAATGTGATGAGGAATTACAAGACCTTGTTGGGCAAATGAGAAATAAGAAACACATAAGATAATATCTTAATTATCTTAGAAAGTGATGTTAAAATAATAATACACATCTCAAGGATGTTATATATACTCTACATTATTATATGGCGCGGAAACATGGACAACGAACAAGCCGTTCGAACCTATAATGGGGTCGAAGGAGATGTTGATGTACACGAGAAAGAGGCGCATTTCATGGAAACAATCGCTAACAAATGTAGAGGTGTTGGAGAATCTAATAGTGAAAAGAAGTTTGTTAAAAGACATAAAGATCTGAAACATTATCGTAGTTTGACTACATGAAAAAGACATAACATTTTTGTAAAATCCATACTAGAGGGAAAGGTTGAAGGTATTCGAGCACGAAGTAGGCAGCGCTGCCAGTAGGCGGATAATTTCAAAAGAAAGACGAACAACAGTCTGGCTGTGTGTACCACCAGGGCGAGAGATAGAGAATGTTGGAGATCCATTGCAGCCAACCGTCATTGTAGTGACAGTACTTAAATTGAATTAAATTGGCTGTCTTTTAGAGTCTATATTTGTTTTCCTGGTCAAATTGAGTGATGTGTCTTGCTCTTACGGGCATCACGTCTACTCTGGGTCCCAGGGATGTGTATGTACGTCTCTCTCTCTCTCTCTATCTGTATCTCTTTGTGTATGTATGTCTCTCTCTCTCTCTCTATCTCTCTCTCTCTCTCACACATACATTTGTCCTCGTTAGTAAAATTTGCATATTAATCAATTAGCTTCAATTATTTAAATATGCTTAAATCTTCAAGGAGAAAGTACATGTAATCAAGTTGAAGATAAGATCAAAGCAATGACTAAAAGGTTGGTTTTTTTGACATCATTGTCTAATGAATCGCAAACAGGAGACCTTTCCAATCTTTAATAATTTTCTTGGAGGCACCAACAAAGAGTTGTGTGATAACACACGACTTATCGGACGACATTTGAAAGACTTGCTACATAGTTTCCGAGAATATTTCATGTTCGTGATGCAAGCAAAAACTGAATTAGAGATCTATTTCTATGTAACAAGTAGGAAGGGGGCTTATGGCACCAGAGCAAGTCATACTCATAGAAATATTCATGTGGGGTGCTCTGAAATTACACTTCAATGAACAGTTCCTTGAAAATTTCTGGAGTCACTTAAATACAGATTTTCCGGAACTATCGACGACGGCTTGGAAAGTATTGACATAAAAAAAAGTATTGACATAAACAAGTATTGACATAAAAAATGTATTGACATAAAAAAGTATTGGTAAAAAAAAAAGTATTGACATAAAAAAAAGTATTGACACAAAGAAAAGTATTGACCTTTTTAAAAAAGTAAGTGACATGTCCTTTGAGGAACGTCGCTTCTTACAACCGCCAACCTATTTGACTGCTATAAGTTTTTTGACAACTGTGCAGTACAGTAGATTGCCATTACTTCCCGTTCGTTGAAGAACGAAAATAAAACATGGCTGCCAATCTGGACAGAGCGTGATTCGAACCGACTGCGTTGGAATTGTGAATCGGACGTAACGACATACTTATGTGAAAGTTCATTCTGTGCTCTCGATTATCATAAAAATTAGTATAGAAACCGTTTGAAAAACGTAGAGTTCTAAGCTCAGTATACGCGTTTCCGTTATTAATCCAGATGTAACAATTCTTATATGTGATACACAGTGTCAGCCTTCTCATTAAAGAAAGTCAACCGCTCAAATGAATTTACAACGAATTTTAACAGTGTAGTAGGACCGTCCTCTAAGTCACAGAGACTTTAAATAAATATAAGGGACTGCGGATTGTCAATAAAAAAAAAAATTATTTAGACGGATATATATTCGATAAATATCATTTAAAGTGAGCATTAGTAGGCGCCATCTTGCACTCTTACTGTGAACACTATCTACTTTTATTAAAATTGTATTTGTGCTTAACAACTCGTGTTCCTTTTCTGAAATGTAAAAATATGAATACATAATCAAAATAAATTAGTAGAGTGAGCTGCAGATATGTCGACTCCATTCAAATTGGACGGTATGGGAACATTTTACTTTCATTTTATTATGTTTATTTGTCAATTTAACAACACATTTTCGTTAAGACTTTTAATGGCAGGCATTGTTTGCTATTGTATACATAAAAATAATTCATGAACATTTTCATACAATGGAATATGTTGGGGGTCCTCGGCAACTACAGAAAGGGTCCTCTAACTTGGCCAAACCTAATGCAGGTTGACCCGTGGACTGAATTTATGGTTGCTGCGACACATCAGCTGGTCAAGCGCAAGTTTGACCCAGCAAGCTGGGAACCACCATCAGCAGGGGACAGGAGACTCACCCGAGACTGATATAGCCTGGTGGTGTGGGGAAGGGGGGGGGCAGAGGCATTTTCGTACGATAAACTGCGCATGCGGGGCCACGCGCGTGGAGAGCCCTGAGGCGATCCTTGGGGATAGAGTAGTCTCAACAGGCATGTGGCGATAGAACTTCATAGTACTCTTACTTGGGAGTCCGCGGTAAGGTAAAGATTGATCTAGTCTTTGATGGCCTTAAATTTGGTTCGACGAATGCAGATGTCTCTCGAGTGAGCAGTGCAACTCCTTCCTTGGCACGATGAGCAGTAATGTCGTATTGCCGTAATGCCGTGTTGCCGTAATACCGAATTGCCGTAATGCCGTATTGTCGTAATGATTCCCTATGTCAAAATGAAGACACGTCACTAACAGATCCTTGTGGTAGTAATAACCTCATTTCATGATACCAAGTCCAACAACATTAATTTCAGCATTGTCCGTTGATGAATCACCAACAGAAACCATTCATGATTTGTTGAATGTTGCTTTTGTAAGCAGTATCCGATTAGAAGATATTTATATTGCTCTAGTGACAACAACCGACGCATACAAACGATCGTTCGGACATTGGTGAGCCGAGAAAAATAAAATCATTGGAAAAGAATTTGAAACTCGCTTTATGCTCAGGAAAGCCAAGCAAAAAATCTTTGTACAAGGACAGCCGTAACTCGTTGATGTGTTCAGCCCGCTGTTTTTTATAACATTTGTTCTTAAGTTCTTTTTTTCTGTTGATTCTGCTCTCGGATTTTAGAGGAACGCCTGTCTGACGAGCAATTTGACGTTGGGTGAATATGTGTTTGCAGACGTCATTCTTGACTTTGGACAAGCTCGTTAACAGCCTTTACGTGTTTGAGTGCGTCTCAAGGAAACGCACACACAGAGAAAGAGAGAGTGAAAGGAAGAAGGAGGAAGAGACAAATAAATGTGCTGATAGACTAGACAAGCGTTGAGAGTGGACAAAGAACATGGTGTACCAGTAAGATATATCCAATGTTCAATTACCAGTGGCTTATAATTATCAATTTTCACGAGTATCAAACTAGTATCAAAAATCTTTCCGCAAAAAACCGAAAAGTACGGGAAATCATTTGCATATTTACAATGTGCTTATTTACACGCGCCTATCATATTCTGTTTCTTATTGTTTTTATGTAATTCCCAGAAAAAAGAGAATTATTAAATATTTCATGCGAGTGTAATACATGGTGTATTGTTTCCAAAGCTTTCTTTAAAAACCCAGGCAGATACACTACACTCAAAAGGTGTAAAATACCGTGAGTTGCAGTCTTCCACCATAGGGTTAGACTGAACCGTTAGTTGCATATGACTGGTTTGAGTTGAAAAAGAAAGTCAAGGATGCAGTTGTTCCCTTCATGTTTTTAAATATTTCTGGTGAAAGGAAATGAGAAACGAAGACAATTAGACAGAGTATGAAAGTTCGGCTGGTTCAGGAAGGGCGGGTATGAAATACCAGAACTAAGATCTGCAGATGATACGGTTGTCGGGCTCCGAGGGATGGAGCTGATTATCAAGTCGGATAAACAACACAGCGATGAACGCAGTCTTTACCTGGACATGAGGAAGACCAAGATAAACGACACAGCGATGAACGCAGTCTTTACCTGGACATGAGGAAGACCAAGATAAACAACACAGCGATAACGCAGTCTTTACTTGGCACGAGAAAGACCAAGATAAACAACACAGCCATGAACGCAGTCTTTACCTGGACATGAGGAAGACCAAGATAAACAACACAGCGATAACGCAGTCTTTACTTGGCACGAGAAAGACCAAGATAAACAACACAGCCATGAACGCAGTCTTTACCTGGACATGAGGAAGACCAAGATAAACAACCCAGCGATAACGCAGTCTTTACCTGGACATGAGGAAGACTAAGATAATCAACACAGCCATGAATGCATTCTTTACCTGGACATGAGGAAGACCAAGATAAACAACACAGCCATGAACGCAGTCTTTACCTGGACATGAGGAAGACCAAGATAAACAACACAGCGATAACGCATTCTTTACCTGGACATGAGGAAGACCAAGATAATCAACACAGCCATGAATGCAGTCTTTACCTAGACATGAGGAAGACCAAGATAAAGAGCGCAGCCAAGGCAATAACCAGACCTTTAGTTATCCTAGAGAAGCAAAACGTTACGAGCATCACAAGTTTTGTATATCTCGATTCGATTAGAAGCAAAAATGGAACTTGCCAATAATAAGAATAATGGCGACGGCAGAGCTAATCATAGATAGAAAACATTGGACTCAACATAAACAAAAAAGCCAAAAATAAAAATCCTTAGTATGTGCATCTTCCGAGTTGCATCGTACGGATGCGAGAAAGGGTCAAACCCTACAGAAGACCATTGCATCCTTCGAGCTGAAATCGTAAAGGAAAGTGCTCAAAATACCATGAATATCGAGAAAGGGAAAAACAAAAATCCTAAATGAGTTAGATATAGTACATAATTTGCTAGTAAACAATATTACACCCAGGAAACTTAAATATGTGTCTAAAAACAAAATGTCACAATAGTCTAGAAGAAACGATACTGGATGGCATAGTCAGTGACTAACGAGTCAAAGGAAACCCGAGCGGTAGATGGACCAATGACATTCAAGAGGTTCTAAGGATGACGGTGACAGAGGTGGGAGAGCTGGCCAAAGATCGAGAGTCTTACAAATCGGCTGTTTTGAAAACGACGTCCTGGAAAGGACATGTTACATGATGATGTTGCTGCTTAGTATGTTACATCACTCATAATCCTTCCACCCCGTGTACCACTCGGGAGACTGCGTATTTTACCAACCAATAAAACGTACGATATCTTGCGTAGGACATATTCTAGTTCCACTCAACATGAAAGAACAAATTCAACATTGGATGTCGATCTTTGAGACGGACCTCATGCGTTCAAATCATTGGTAACGTTTTATTTATTTCGCAAGTGAAGTAAAAATGTAGTCTGTACAATGCGTTGCGACTTCAAGTGCAATCGACATTTATTACTCAGGTATATAAATCGAATCGGTGGTTATGAGCAATAGGAATAAAGACCATAGCGATATCGTTGATTTTTTTCCTACTGATAATCAGTGTAATACTCTCTAAACTCCATTCTTCTGACACGTCTTCTCTTCACTCTACTCAATAATAAGCTTGGAACCATATGTGACTTGTTGCAGCAAATCGTTTAACAAGACTAGGTTGCTAGTCACATGGACAACCGTCTTTAGACGCCTTCTACAACATATTTAGATAGATACAGTTTATTACCGGATACCATCAGACCCATCAGAGACTCAATGTGAACACTAGGCTGTGCCTGTGTCATTCCATTTCTCTAGCAAGACTCCAAAACCTGGGAGGTCTTACGGCCCGAGGCCGTCCATATGCCAAGCCAGACACGTATCATTTGAGTTCCCTGACAAGACCTCAGTTACCATGATGGACATCTTCTGGCACCGCTTCTCCATCTTCAGCCACGTGATTTACACCTCCCAGGACATTCCTGTTCGCCAGCGTTTGTACCTGTCCCTGAAAAATCAGCGACGGTAAAATACAGTCCCCCTAGAGTAGTCTCTGTGGCCGCTCGTGTAACACCTGGGAGAGACATATCGTCTCAAATCCATCGGCTCTGTATGCTGCCTGAAACTATGTCATCAATCGGGGTCTGGGCTGTCAGCGCGTGGGGGTCCTGTTTGCCTATGTGGATTGATCTACTTTCTTACTTACTTTACGTAATTAGCTGTCATTTCTGTACTTACTTTACTCTGGTTTACTTTGCTTTACTTACTTAACTTACTTTACTGACTTTACTTACTTTACTGTATTTACTTTATTTTGCTTTACTTATTTTACTTTACTTACTTGGCTTACTTTGAATATTTTACTTACTGTACTTACTTTACTTGGCTTTACTTACTTTATTTACTTTACTTACTTCACGTTGCTTTACTTACTTTTCTTACTTTACTTACTTTACTCAACTTTACTTATTTTACGTTGCTTTACTTCCTTTATTTACTTTACTTACTGTACTATACTTAGTTTACTTATACTTATACTTTACTTACTCTACTTACTTTACTTTTACTCTACTTACTCTACTTACTTTACTTACTTTACTTACTTTACTTTTACTCTACTTACTCTACTTACTCTACTTACTCTACTTACTTTACTTTTACTCTACTTACTCTACTTACTTTACTTACTTTACTTACTTTACTTTTACTCTACTTACTCTACTTACTCTACTTACTTTACTTACTTTACTTACTTTACTTTTACTCTACTTACTCTACTTACTTTACTTACTTTACTTACTTTACTTTTACTCTACTTACTCTACTTACTCTACTTACTTTACTTACTTTACTTATACTTTATTTACTCTACTTAATTTACTCTATTTACTTTATTCTACTTAGTCTACTTACTCTACTTACTTTACTTACTTTACTTTACTTACTTCACTCTACCTACTATACTTACTTTACTCTATTTACTTTATTCTACTTAGTCTACTTACTCTACTTACTTAACTTACTTTACTTTACTTACTTCACTCTACCTACTATACTTACTTTACTCTATTTACTTTACCTAACTTACTTTACTGCATTATGCTACTTACTTTACTTACTTTACTTATTTTTCTTTTCTTGCTTTACTCTATTTACTTTCTTGACTTAATTTACTCTATTTACGTTACTTACTTAACGTTACTCACGTTACTTACTTTACGTTACTTACGTTACTAACTTTAGGTTAATTACGTTACTGGCGTTACTTACTTTACGTTACTTACGTTATTTACTTTACCGACGTTACTTACTTTACGTTACTTACTTTACATTACCCATGTTACTTTACGTTACTTACGTTGCTTACGTTACTTACGTTACTTACTTTACTTACGTTACTTACGTTACTTACGTTACTTACTTTACTTACGTTACTTACTTTACTTACATTACTTACTTTATTTACGTTACTTACGTTACTTACGTTACTTACTTTTCTTTTCTTTCTTTACTCAATTTCCTTCCTTATTAACTTTCTATACTTACTTTACGTTACTTACTTTGGTTCACTTGCTTTACTAACTTGCTTACCTACCGATATACCTATATACTTATCTACCTACATTACTACCTACTTACCTTCCTACCTAATTACTTACTTGCTTATCTACCTTCTAGTGTAATCCCTAAAACATTAATAAATCAAACTATTGCAACGTCTATTCCAATTGCTGGATTCACTGGAAGGATTTTTAGGGCTGTGGAATAAAGTCTGCTGGCTGTTAGAGTCACCGCGCAATATGCAGGCTAGGTTTTTTGTTCCTTTTCTGATATGAACAAAAAAAATCGACCTATTACCGAATTGAACGTGTGTCCCAAAAGATCAGAAAAAAATAATCATAAAAATAACACTTCGATATTATGCGACATGTCTGGACGCAAAGTCCGGACGCGAGTACGAGATGAAGTGCATTAAGTGGTAGCTGCAGACGCAGACGTTGCTAATATGGTAAGCAGGGACTACTCTTACGACCAGACTTAAGTGGCAAGAGCTGTAATGATATAAGAGACGTGTTAGTATGGCTAGAATTAGATTGTGTATCTCTTAGGACTTCACTAACAGCGTCTATTCGCTCTTTCATATGGTTATCTTTTGACCTAAAATCAATTTTTCTATTTCCTGAAAGAATGTAATGTATAAAAAAGACAAAAGCGGCTCTACCAGACTCTAGCAGTTCAATTATTAGATTTCACTGTCAGAGGTCATGATGGGCTGACCTGTATTATCCTATGGCACCTTGTATTTTTAGTAAGTCAGATAACTCATTCAATGGATCTCCAGTGTACTCTATCTCTTGCCCTAATGGCGTAATCTGACAGGATTTTTCCAGTCCAAAATATTAATGTCCACTTATAATATTATGTCTATTGGACGACTGCCTTGTACCCTACCACCTCGTATGGTCTTGAACAAAGAGGTATGTCTTGTTATTTGGCCAAAATATCTTAAATGTATAACCTTCATTTTGATCATTAATTCTCTTCCCACCTCCAATGTTTTAAATCCTTCACATCTGTTTTCTTCTCTATACTATTTTCCAACTTGTTATTCAGTGCTTATGTTTCTGCCCCATAAAGTAGTGATGATTATACATAATACTGACAATTCTCATTTTCAATTTATGATTTATCTGTCTGTATGTGTTGCATGTTTTTGAATACTATTTTGGTCATACCTATTCTCTTTCTGATTTATTTTTGACAGCTAGCTTCTTCAGTTATTATATCACCTAGATAGGAGGAACTTATGTACATTTTCCAGTAGTTGATCTATTATTTGTATCTCCATATATGGTTTATTATCACTTTTTCCATGTTTCAGTTTTTGTGTTTTCTTTATGTTTTTGTCTAATCAAAACTCTTGACTTATTTTGTGTATTGTTGTCACAAGCTCCTGAAATTCTTGTTCACTTTTTGCCATAAAAACTATATCATGCACATAGCAAATGTTATTCATTGCCACTCGTCCAATAACAAGCCGTGGCATTTCTGGTGTATATTTGGATATCTGTTCTGTGTAAATGTTCCAATGCGCGTTTCGGTCCAGCACATCAAATTTCAATACGTCACATTTTTGGGACCGGATTTACAATCTCTTTTCGATTGCTATTCTATCGGTGAGACTATATTGGGCCAGCCTGTTTACAGGACCGTCAGTTTAGGCAGAATAGAGTCTTGGTCAGTTCTGGATCGCCGAACCTGGTGCAAGCAGTCAGCTATGAGTCGCTGACTGCTGTCCTGTCGCTCAGTAAGTCTCCGGCAGCAGAAATAAAAACAAGAATGCAACCAAAGAGAGTTGCGCATTGGGCTAGCAACCACACCATGAAAATAGCATTGCCATTAAAATCAGGTTGGACATATGCTTTCTGTAAAGTGACCAGCTGCAGTTAAAACCAATGCTTCCCATTGGACTGTAACGGTAAATGATTATATTTGATTGGAAACATGATTACTTTTATAGTGACCAGCTGCAGTTAAAACCAATGCTTCCCATTGGACTGTAACGGTAAATGATTATATTTGATTGGAAACATGATTACTTTTATAGTGACCAGCTGCAGTTAAAACCTATGCTTCACATTGGACTGTAACGGTAAATGATTATATTTGATTGGAAACATGCTTACTTTTATAGGGGTCAGCTGCAGTGGCGGCATATGTTTTACATTGGACTGTAGCGGTAAATTATTACATTTGATTGGAAACATGCTTACTTTTAAAGGGGCCAGCTGCAGTGGTGGCATATGCTTCACTGGAGCGAAAAAGTGAATGAATGAATTTATTAAAACCGTTACGGTTCTGTTTCTATTGACCATCTGACTGAAAAGCGGGTACTCTAACCATGCAGCCACTTCCTACTCCCGTTTTTGAGCTCCATGAGAATCAAGGGACCCAATATGTTAGGACAGCAGTCTTAAAGTCTGCGTACAAGGGCCCAAACACCAACAGGATTGATGTGCTTTTTTTTCTATCAGAATTAAATAAAAACCTAGTCTGTACACTGTGCGCTGACTGCCAGAGCAAATTGTTTATTTATTTGTAAGCACCATAAATCAGCCCCCAAATCCGCCTAAACCCCCAGCCATCCCACCAATGGGAACAATTATGTCTTTAGTGTATGTGTTTTTGTTTTGTCTGTTTCTCTCTACATCACAGTATCAAAAAAGAAGATGCCGATTCAACATTCATTTGTACGAGAGTAAGTCAGTAAAAAGGTCACAAACTGATATGGAGAAGCTGAAAAATGTAGTTAGTAGTTTCTAAAAATGACATTAGGTAACATCACCTTTCAGCTTTGTGATTACTGTAGGAAGCCGGCGTTAGGTCTCGCATACACGTGCGCAGCTTAAATACAAAATTTCTCCAGAGCTCACAATGTGTACAATCAGGTATAGAGTGCGGTTGTGAGTTGTACTTGGGGGTGGGTGTGGATGTGGGGAAAGGGGGAGGTGGTGGAAGAGGCAAAGCACTTTCTGCATTCTGCAAAGGATATTAAATAGGAAATGCTTCCTGTTTACGACGAGAAATGTTTGTCGCGAAAGGCGGTGCATAACTGGTTCGCTAATTTTATCAAGGACGCCAACACGTTACTAATGAAGTCCGACCTGGTCGTCTTGTTCAGGTTACATCGGATGCAACTGTGCGAAGAGTGGGAAAGATGATTCGACCTGACAGGCGGGTAACGACAGAGTGTAGCAGTTGCAATCGAGTGTTAGCATAGTTTAGCCTGCATCATAATGCATGATCGATTGCATTTCCAAAAAGTGTGCTCACTGTGGGTACCTAGACAACTGGCTGATAACACAAAAAGAACATAATGGATCACATCTGACCGTGCAGGGATCACGAAATGCGATAAGTGTATTGGTAAAATTATGTTAAGAAATCATGGACAATGGAAGTGCAATAATAAATGGATTTACGTTCGAAACTCATTTGCCTTCTTTTTAAAAATAGCAGTTTGAAAGGTATTTACTGACTTGCCATTCTATAACTATAATTTGGGCCAAAGTGCAGGAGCCCCCAGGCCGCTGGATCGATAATCAATCAAACCAACCTACCATAACTAGAATTCGGTTTTTGTTTGGGATCTGTAACATCTTCTTCTCTCGTATATCATTTTCTAGTTGTTAATATAGTACTGACATTTGATGCGGTCATGTAATATTCACACCATTGGACAAATGATATACGAGATAATCCCTGTATGGTCAAGAAATAAAATGTACTTTGTTGGTCTCTTACCAGCTAGGAAGAAAATCAACAGATTCCCCAGAATGATTTAGTCCTAAAGGACAAATCGCTCAGGAAGCTGGTTAATAAAGAGCAGCAATTCCTTTGGTTTCACTTGAAGCGTATTACTGAACCGATTAAACTCCATTCATAACTATTCTAGTCCATCTTCTTAACAACAATTAATCTCCATTAATAATTATCATGAGCCGTCTTCTTGAGCCCCAGTTACCTCCATTTAACACTATCCTGAGAAGTTTGCTCGCAGCACCAGTTAAACTCCATTCATAAATATTCTGGTCCGTCTTTTGGAACACCAGTTAAGCTCAATGTATCACTATTCTTAGCCATTTTTTTAGCACCAGTTACTCCATCAACACTATCCTGGGCAGTATTCTTGGGCACCACCTAAACTCCATTTTTCACTATCATGAGTCGTGTTGTTGAACTCAGAGACTCTAGGCAACGTTGACATTATCTTCAACAGTTAATATACCAGTAGTGCGGATGATTCTTTTGACCTCTGACCTTTCTTATCAACAGTGCATGTCTGGCTATATTGCCATGTTTTTCTTCTTCTAATGCTGCATTATCTCTCTTTCAAACTCAGCATCTTAATCCACACCAGTTTTTTCGTTCGTTACTGTCTCAGCTCTGTGTTGCTACTACTTCCGGCTATCTATCCGGATTTAGATAAAATTCGAGACTGGTTTGTGAAATGGTAAATGGAGTTGAATATAGATAAATGTACAGTCATCCACGTGGGTAGATCCAATATGGAACATAGTTACAGAATGAGCGAGAACAATATTAGACTCATAGATAAGGAAAGAGGCCTAGAGTTTAAAATAGAGCTTACAGGAAAAATGAATGAGCAAGTCCAGGTTCAGTGACCAAGGCAAATGCAATGTTAGGTATGATACAAAGAAATATTAAACATAGGAGTAAGGAGGTGATTGTCAAACTGTATAACACATTAGTTAGACCTAGATTGGAGTACTGTGTACAGGGATGGAGCTCTTATCGTAGAAAGGATATAAAAATGCTGGAAAGGATACAAAGAAGAGCGACAAAACTGATAGTGGGTTTCAAGAATTACCGTTATGAGGAAGGACTAAAATAACGGGCCTACAGTGTCTAGAAAGGAGAATAATTCGAGGGGACTTAATACAGGTTTATAAGATAATCACAGGAAAAGTTAAATTAGACTATAACAGGTTTTTTTTTCAAAATACAACTACCAACGAGAACAAAAGGGCACAGATACAACTTAACTAAAGAAAGGTCCAGATTGGATAAAAGGAAATATTTTTTTAGTCAGAGAGTGGTGAATGCATTACCACAGAAGGTGGTGGAAGCAGAGACAGTTACTGCATTTAAGAATATATTGGATGTGCATAGTTATTAGAGCAAGGTAATGCAGATGTGACTGGTTACCTACAGACTGACGAGTCTTCTAAATCAGAATAAAAACGTTAAGTTAAGTGAAGTTATCTGCGAGTAACACAAAGAATGCGATCGAGACATGTTTGTGAAGGTATGCAGGCTGGATACGAACGGCTCCGTTACAATCCATGTTCCCAGGTAAATGACACTTTTGATTTTACTATAGTGGTGAACAGAAGCAATAAAGGAGTGTCTAGAAAATCACATATAAGAGAATTGTTAAAGGTAAAAGAATGTGTGCAATAATAAGGGTGACAGAAACACTCGTAACCAAACAGGAAGTAGATTCCATGAACAGCCGATCACGGAAACAGATGTGACACATGCTGGGAGAAATTAGTTTCTGTCAAGTTTAGATGTCGAGACTAGATGGTTGTCGTCCTTAAATTACTGTTGATGTGTGTATATATGTTCAGTGACAATTATGTGTGTGTGTGTCTGTCTCAGTAACAATTATATGTGTTTGTCTGTCTCAGTAACAATTATGTGTGTGTGTGTCTGTCTCAGTAACAATTAAATGTGTGTGTCTGTCTCAGTAACAATTATGTGTGTGTGTGTGTGTGTCTGTCTCAGAAACAATTATGTGTGTGTGTGTCTGTCTCAGTAACCATTATGTGTGTGTGTGTCTGTCTCAGTAACAATTCTATGTGTGTGTCTGTCTCAGTAACAATTATGTGTGTGTGTGTGTCTGCCTCAGTAACAATTATGTGTGTGTGTCTGCCTCAGTAACAATTATGTGTGTGTGTCTGTCTCAGTAACAATTATGTGGGTGTGTGTCTGCCTCAGTAACAATTATGTGTGTGTGTGTGTGTGTGTCTGTCTCAGTAACAATTGTGTGTGTGTGTGTGTGTCTGCCTCAGTAACAATTATGTGTGTGTATCTGTCTCAGTAACAATTATGTGTGTGTGTGTGTGTCTGCCTCAGTAACAATTATCTGTGTGTGTCTGTATCAGTAACAATTATGTGTGTGTGTGTGTGTGTGTCTTAGTAACAATTATGTGTGTGTGTGTGTGTGTGTCTCAGTAACAATTATGTGTGTGTGTGTGTGTGTGTCTGCTTCAGTAACAATTGTGTGTGTGTGTGTGTGTGTGTCTGTATCAGTAACCATTATGTGTGTGGGTGTATTTCAGTAATACTTATGTGTGTGTGTGTCTAATTAACACTTATATGTTTGTGTGTGTGTCTGTCTCAGTAACAATTATGTGTGTGGGTGTGTCTCAGGAACACTTGTGTGTGTGTGTGTGCGTGCGTGCGTGCGCGCGCGCGCCAGTAATACTTATGATTGTGTATGTGTCTAACAATTATGTGTCTGTGTCCGAGTAACAATAATGTGTGTGCGTGTCTCTGCCTGTCTAAGAGCAATTACGTGTATATCTGTCTATGATCGTGTGCATATCTCTAAGAGCAATGCGTGGGTGTGTCTGTATAAGCAGCAATCATCTGTGTATAAGTATGTCTAAAACCAACTATGTCTGTCTGAGAAGGAATGGAGTATCTATGTACCTATTTGTCCCTAATGTATTGCTTATGTAATACACGACTACCAATCAATCTACCTATTCTCTACGGACAACATCCCCTAGACCATCTGTCACACCATTACACAACTTCCTGTCTTGTTTAAATGGCAGATCTCAATATTCCATTTCGCACAAGTTGTAATGTCTTCCATTCTTTAACTCGACAAATTCAGTAAATCATATGCACTTAATTCAGACGTTTCCTATTTTTATCATTTCTCTTTCTCCACGACGCTTCCTGTTTTTATCATTGCTCTTTCTCCACGACGCTTCCTGTTTTTATCATTGCTCTACTCGACACTTCCTGTTTTTATCATTGCTCTACTCGACACTTCCTGTTTTTATCATTGCTCTACCCGACACTTCCTGTTTTTATCATTGCTCTACTCGACACTTCCTGTTTTTATCATTGCTCTTCCCGACACTTCCTGTTTTTATCATTGCTCTACTCGACACTTCCTGTTTTTATCATTGCTCTACCCGACACTTCCTATTTTTATCATTTCTCTTTCTCCACGACGCTTCCTGTTTTTATCATTTCTCTTTCTCCATGACGCTTCCTGTTTTTATCATTGCTCTACCCGACACTTCCTGTTTTTATCATTGCTCTACCCGACACTTCCTATTTTTATCATTTCTCTTTCTCCACGACGCTTCCTATTTTTATCATTTCTCTTTCTCCACGACGCTTCCTGTTTTTATCATTGCTTTACTCGACACTTCCTGTTTTTATCATTGCTCTACTCGACACTTCCTGTTTTTATCATTGCTCTACCCGACGCTTCCTGTTTTTATCATTTCTCTTTCTCCCCGACACTTTCTGTCGCTATCATTTCTCTTTCTCCCCGACACTTTCTGTCGCCCCTTTCCGACGCTGTTTAAACTTACATCCTCAACAACCTCAGCATTTGTCCGTCTGGTTCTATTTGGACCATGGGGCCGCACAGATGCTCACCATCTGTTCATATTCTGAAATGCCCACTTGAGTTCACAACACTCCCCTCCAACCGCCATCCCCACCCCTCCGCACCATGAGACTTCAGCTCCACTTTCTTCTACCTCATCCATACACGTTTCTCTTCATGTGTTTTGTGGACTCCACATTGGCATCTTTCACTGTGGGTTCTAATCCGTCGCATGTCTGGGAATATTTGTCGGCGAATCTTAAGAGGTGGGGGGGGGGGGGGTTGGGGGTGGGGGGGTGGGGGGGGGGGGTTCCTATCCATCTTCACTTTCTTGTTTAGCAAATAGTAGGCAACTATAAAACAGATAAGAACTTGTCTGAAAGGTATATACTTCTTCTTCTCTGTTCTTTCTAAATCTTCAACTACCAAGCCCTGAAAAGTGCTTTGCAAGTATCAGGATGTTGTCCGGAGAACGGAATGCGTTGTGTCGACTGTTTACAGCTAAACTGCGATATTTGCACCTTTCGGTCTGACATATCGGACTTTAGCCGGAATTTGCGTGTATCGGGTTCGTCTTCCCTCTTCGATCCCTTCTAATTATCCTGTCTGCGCTGTTGCAGCCTGTTATCCAGTATCACCATGTGGAGGTGTAGAAAGGTCTTGGCACCTCTCGCTGACGCTGATCATAGGGGCCTCTGACCACCGCAGCTAACGCACTGCTCAGCATCTTGATCCCGAAAGTGTCTTTAGAAAACAATGTTAATAGGTCCGTGAACAGCTAAGACGACTAGTAAGGGGGCCCATAGATACAGGGCCCATAAATAAAGGGCTCATAGATAAAGGGCCCGTAGATACAGGGCCCATAGATACAGGGCCCATAGATACAGGGCCCATAGATACAGGGCCCATAGATAAAGGGCCCATAGATAAAGGGCCCGTAGATACAGGGCCCATAGATACAGGGCCCATAGATACAAGACCCATAGATACAGGGCCTATACATACAGGGCCCATAGATACAGGGCCCATAGATACAGGGCCCATAGATAGAGACTAATTATAGGAACAATATGTACGGCGATATATACAGTAACAAGAGAAAAACGGAGCATCCATAGCAACAACATGATGATGCATATTTCCAGCTCTGCAGAACTGAGCAAGTGGTCGTGTTTAGATTCTGCGCAGACTGCAGCATATTATCTCTTACTAAGGTCCGAAAAGGATAAAGAATAGTAACACTGTAACCTGCCAGTCTTATCGAAACAGACGACTAAGGATGGTTGGACATTGTGCCGGTAGCCTATCCTGTACATAATATAAGCGATAAGAAAGGGAATAGGCTACTATACAACAGGATAGGAGAGAAGAGACGAAGAGGAGTGGCAGGCCACAGTGGATTGAGACATTACCACTCTTTCAACAAACTAAATATGGCAACTACCGCTAAATAGTTATGTGGGGTTGATGCAATGAGTGCCGAGCAGACATCTGTGCCAATATACAAGGAAGAAGAGAAAGCAGATATGGTCTTCATTAGTAATATTTAAACACCGGGTGACGGCGTGGGCTAGTGGTTTAGTGACACGACTGACGACCAGAAGGTGCTGGGTACGATCCCCATCACAGCACCGGCCGTTACCCCGGGGAAGCAACCCCTTAGAAAATGCAGGAGGAAGCAGACCCTTACATAAAATGCATACTAAAGAAAATAAATACCACAGTTCAACGCACACCGCCTTGGGGAATAGATAAACAAGGCGAACGCAAAAACAACAAAAAAACAACAACAAAAACACCGGGTACAGTGCGTGAGACTGAGGTCTGGACGACGTTTCATGCAGTCAACACAACCACAACAGACTAGCTCTTGAAAACGCCGCATAGAAAAATAGAATGAGCTGAGGCAGAGCCTCTGGGTCGTGCTACTGGAGAGATCTGCGCCTGGATACCACTTGCCTTACGCAACATGTACTTCACTAAAGAAATTCCAAACTGGTGTATCACGATGCAAAAAGAATTACAGAGATTGGGATACAAGGTTGATGAGACATGTGACTATGGTGCAACACAAGATTTAGACTACCTGATAATCTATCCAAACCTTATGGAGGCATGCAATATGGATGACATCTTGAGGGGGGATGGTAAGGCAATTCCCCTGGCTTATCATTTGAAACGTGATGTCTGACGTGCTGCCCAGGACAGGGGAAGTAAGTAAGTAATATTCCCTGAAAAGCTCTCTCGAGATGATGGCGACTAAATGTTGACTGCTGCTTTCATTATGTTTATGTGAACATAAGAAAGAGAAGCCAGTTCAAATCAAACATGTCGCCTCCTGTGGTGCGTAGGTTACCGACTGATGCGCGTCAAATCCGTCTGTCTTTCGCTTTCATCTCCAACATTTGCCTCTTCTGTCCCGACTCCAACAAGGTTTTTTTTCTCAGGATCTCTTCGCCAATTACGTCTTAGACTACCTCTGTGTCTATTACCTTTCGGATTCCAGAACAACCTTCTTCTTCTTCTTCTTCTTCTTCTTCTTCGTACGCAGTCAGACAGTAACCATTATTTTTTCGAAAAAAGCGGCGGTCATCCTGAGGCTGTCGCCACTGCCATAGAGCTTGTCTTGCAGTTCCACTGATGATGGCCACATCTGCTCTCTCTGATCCTCGTATGTCGGGCAGTTCTGAAGCAGATGTTCAGCGGTCATTTTACCGGTACCGCACGGGCATTCGTCGGTACCACCTATCTTCAATTTGTTGAATAGGTGGTACCTCAGTCTATTGTGGCCAGTGCGAAGTCTGAAAACAAGGACCTGCTCTCTTCGGTTCAACTGGTAATAGGCATCGTTTTTTGTAACCAGTATGTTCGGTTTCCCATTTGGTCATGTATCTGGCCCAGAACAACCAATATTATTCTATGTTCAACTATACCCAATACATCGGCAGTATGCCCGTCTCTATGCCACAGCTCCAGGTTAGCAGCCATATTATGCCATTTCATTCCCAATATTCTGCATATGCACCTATTTATGAACGTTTGCATCGTCTGTGTAAAAGAAAAAGAAAAACAAGAGGACAAATGAATCATATTCTTTACGGGTATGTTCAGCGAAGAGGTAACATTGGCAACACTAAATCTATACAATTTTTGGAACAAAACATGGCTACAGCAATCACATAGACAAGTGGCAGATGCGACTTGCTCCAATAAAGGCATGAATTTATGGAATTCGTCTAACTGTAGATGGGCGACTCATCTGGTTCACCGTTGCCAAGGACAGAAGCAACGATGTAACTGCTGTTGAAGGACGGGTTATCCAGTAATTCACTAATAGACACCACAATATTGGGACCTGATTTAATATAGACTATCCCACGCCCAAAGACATGATATAATATAGACCTTGAGCGGTGTGGACAAATTAACTGACTCAATAAACTGCCCTATTGGCCAGCACTTGTGTTGTGAATCAAACAACAAAAAACAGTGGTAGTTTCAAATGGAGAAACTTACAGGAGAATGGTATTTGGAGCGCCAAAAAAGATGCTTAGTTATTTTATGTAATAGTGTGGAAGTCCACCACGGCTATGCTTGGTTATCTTATGTAATAGTGTGGAAGTCCACCACGGCTATGCTTGGTTATTTTATGTAATAGTGTGGAAGTCCACCACGGCTATGCTTGGTTATTTTATGTAATAGTGTGGAAGTCCACCACGGCTATGCTTGGTTATTTTATGTAATAGTGTGGAAGTCCACCACGGCTATGCTTGGTTATTTTATGTAATAGTGTGGAAGTCCACCACGGCTATGCTTGGTTATTTTATGTATTAGTGTGGAAGTCCACCACGGCTATGCTTGGTTTATTTATGTAATAGTGTGGAAGTCCACCACGGCTATGCTTGGTTATTTTATGTAATAGTGTGGAAGTCCACCACGGCTATGCTTGGTTATTTTATGTAATAGTGTGGAAGTCCACCACGGCTATGCTTGGTTATTTTATGTAATAGTGTGGAAGTCCACCACGGCTGATTTAATAAATATCACTTGAGCATGTCACATTATGGTGATGATTATTTATTGTTGTTTTTTTGTGAATGCTCACAATGAGTAGGTTACTCTTTTGTGCACCATGAAAAGGGCGTTAAGTTGCAGTAGTTTTCCTCACATCCCGAGCGTGCTGCTGAAGGTAGACCGAAGTCCTCCAGGCGGTTGTACTATGCGTGGCTTCATCTGCGTGTCGCTCACTACTACGGGGATCACGCCGATTCCTCACCTTGTTAGGCAGGCTGCCATGAAAACAGGCCGTTTCCTGGAAGGTCTACAACGAAGTCAAGGTGAGGATATTGTCCAGTATGTTTTACCTGAACCTGACTAACATGTCAGTCGTTTGTCTTGCTTCCCATAATTTCTTGTTAAAAGCATGTTTCATCTATCACAAACTGTCTGCCCCCCCCCACCCCCCCACCCCCCCCCCCCCCCCGATCACAGGAATCGGTCGATGCACGAATTTGAGACAAGGGTACCATGAAACACACAGACCAGCGTATTGTTTCATTGCCCAGCCCATACAGCCCAGCATAAGCCCGAGACAAAATAACCAAAATTGGATTGAAAAAGAAACTCTTCGTTCTTTGTTCTGCTTATTGTCCCTCTTTCATTCCAGCCGGAGTGGATCCTCTAAAATTGAGTCGGATTCGGATGCTACAAATAATTCAACAATAGACTCTCTAATATTAATGAGAATCCTTTCTAGTGTAAACATAAACTTATATGACAACTAATCCTATTTTTCTTGTAATTACTAATATTGCGTCTCCCAACGGCGTCTGGCGACTATTTTATGTTCAATATACAATTAAATAAAATTCACCAAAACAGCAAATACATTTTTCAAGGTTGCTCAGAATTAATACTCCACTTTTCTTTTTTTCAATTCATTTTGTTTTTATCCCAGAATGAAGAACGTAAAAGTGAATAATTACAGATTGCAATATTGATGTGTCTAGCGTACGTGTGAGTAACTGCACGGATTGTTAACAGATAGCCTTGCTGTAATAGTCTGTCGTAGTGACGTCTGCGTGCGACACGTGTTATGTTGTTGTCGTTGTTGCTGAATACCCACAATGAGTAACTAACTTAACTTAACGTCTTCATACTGGATTATAAGCCTCTGGCAGAGTCTATATACAGCCAGCTTCATTTACATTACCTTGCTCTAACAGCCCCGCGCATCCAATTTATTCTTAAATGCATTAATTCTCGCTGCCTCCATTACCTCCTGTGGTAATGCGTTCGAAGCATTCACCACTCTCTGACTAAAAAAATATTTCCTAATATCTAATCTGGACCTCTCTTTAGTTAATTTGTAGCTATCCCCTCTTGTTCTTGTAGGTGGTTGAATTTTGAAAAACGTTTTATAGTATAATTTATCCGTTCCTCTGATCATCTTATAAAAACCTGTATTAAGTCACTTCGAATTCTTTTCTTATCTAGACACTTAAGGCCGGTTTTTCTGAGTCTTTCCTCATATCTGTAATTCTGGAATCCCACTATCAGCTTTGTCGCTCTTTTTTGTATTCTTTCCAGCATGTTTATATGCCCTCTTTGATAAGGACCCCACACCTGTACACAGTACTCCAATCTAGGTCTAACTAAAGCTTTATACAGTTTGACTATCACTTCCTTGCTCCTATGTTTAATGTTTCTTTTTAATCATACCTAAATTGTATTTGCCCTTTTCACTGATACCTGAACTTGATCACTCATCTTACCTGTATGATCTATTATAACTCCTAGGTAGCAGGATTGCTCTTTTGTGCGTCCTAAAAGGGACGTAAAGTGGCAGGTTGTAGTAGGTTTCTTAACATCCCGAGATACTGATGAAAGTGGGCCAGGGGGTCCTCAAGAGGGTTGTGCTATGCTTGGCTTCATCTGGGTGTCACTCCCTACTACGGGGATCACGTGATTCCTCACATCATTAACCAGACTGTTATAAAAACAGCCCGTTTCAAGGGAGGACTATGAGAAAGCCGAGATGAAGGTCTTGGCCAGTATATTTTGCCTGACCCTGACTAACATGATCAGTATGTTGTGCCTGACCAGACGTTAGTCTTTCTCCCCGACACGTATTATAAACAACGAGTTGTAATGTAATTCTTGGTTACATAAAACAAAGCGTGGGGAACATTCACAAACGTTGTGTGCGCCATAAGGAGTACTGCTCGACCATTGGTCCAGAAAGTTCAGGCTTCAAGAAGTGAAACGACCGAGCTGCATAAATAGACCGCGGTCTCAACGTCCCTACATAACCACCAACACAGACATGAGATAACCTGTCGATGCCATTATTGGTGAGAATTGTCGCAACACAAGATGAAAATTGGTTTTTCAGTTAGCAATGGGACTAAAATGGGACTAAAATGGGACTAAAATGGCTATTTTATACGATCTTGGATATTCGAAGATATGCGCAAGATGGGTTCTTTGAAGTTTCACAGCGTACCAAGGACGTCAAAAGAGCATGGCTAAGTCAACAGGAAAAGAGCTGATACAAAAACAAAAGCATACATACCCTTGTTTAGGTGTCTATATTGGAGATTGATTAGCAAGATGGAGTGGCACACAATATGGTCTAACAGCAAGTAAACGCTCAAAGCATATACTCGCTGTTGAGCCAGCGATGTCTTCGATGGTTGGGGGCATGTTTACCGCGTGGAAGATGAGAGGCTGTCAAAGGATATCCTCTATGGACAACTAGCCATTGGAGTTAGAATAATCGGCTATCCCACAATGCCATTCAAGGACGTATGCAAGAGAGACTAGGAGTCACGTGACATCCCATCCGAGGACTGGGAAGAAATTACTCAGGATCGAGCTATCTGGAGACAGTAAATTGGAGGGGCAATAATGGCTGCTGGCGCTAGTAGAAATCTTCTGACTGCAGAGAAAATGCGAAAGACTGAAGTGATCAAGGAATAGCCGGGAAAGCCAGCCTCCTCAGCAGGGTTGTATTATCTATGGCAGAGACTGTCACTCGCAGACCTTTCTTTACATTCATAGCAGACAGTGTTGAAATACATTATTTGAAACCCAGAAGGCTGCTACATCCCGTGTAGGCAATTAACATGTGCATGTGCAAAGGTCAATGTCTGATATAATTATTTTGAGAATCCGACCTCAGTAATTAGACTGCATTGTTACTACTTGCTTCCTATGGTGGTCCTATTCTTGTCTATGTCCTATAAATATCACTCAGAGATACCACAGGCGGTATGTGTTAATAAGTTTGAGTTTCTCGGACGACTTACTTTGATCGTGACGATTTATCTTTCCGTTCTATGGGAAGAATTAGTTTATATGAATGACTGGTTGTTGCAAACTCAAAAGTAAGATACTCTTCTACCCTCCACGGGCTACACAGAAGGTACTCAAACAACTTTGTGTGTACGTGGCTGTCCTGACATATGGATGTGAGTCATGGGCAATGACAACAGTCCAAGAAAGGCAACTACAAACTTCAGAAATGAGGTACATAAGAAAGGCGGTTCAGATGATGAAAAGGGACAAGATCCGTAACCAGACAATACGTAGCAATCTCTAAGTTCAACTCCTGCAGACACGATTGGAGCAGTCCCAATTACAGTGGTTTGGCCATGTCTGTAGAATGGAAGAAGATCGGATACCAAGGCGGTCATGGGAGATCAAAAGTCAAGGACGCAGACCACCAGGACGCCCCAATGTACGTTGGGAAGACAACATACGACAGTCCCTAAGTGATAGAGGGCTGGATTGGAAAGAGGCCAGGAAAAAGACGGCGGATAGAGCAGGGTGGCGTTCTCTCTGGAAAATCTCTACACCTCACAGTAGAAGAGGAGCGACTAAGTAAGTAAGGTAGAAGACTCTACACCTCACGGTAGAAGAGGAGCGACTAAGTAAGTAAGGTAGAAGACTCTACACCTCACGGTAGAAGAGGAGCGACTAAGTAAGTAAGGTAGAAGACTCTACACCTCACGGTAGAAGAGGAGCGACTAAGTAAGTAATGTAGAAGACTCTACACCTCACGGTAGAAGAGGAGCGATTAAGTAAGTAATGTAGAAGACTCTACACCTCACGGTAGAAGAGGAGCGACTAAGTAAGTAAGGTAGAAGACTCTACACCTCACGGTAGAAGAGGAGCGACTAAGTAAGTAAGGTAGAAGACTCTACACCTCACGGTAGAAGAGGAGCGACTAAGTAAGTAAGGTAGAAGACTCTACACCTCACGGTAGAAGAGGAGCGACTAAGTAAGTAAGGTAGAAGACTCTACACCTCACGGTAGAAGAGGAGCGACTAAGTAAGTAAGGTAGAAGACTCTACACCTCACGGATGATGAGGAGCGACTAAGCAAGTAAGTATGTACGTGGCAGGGTATGAATTTCCAGGATTGTTTTTTTTTCTTGCCATCAGAGAACACATTTCGCAGCAACAGTCTGATGCTGAGACCATCTTCGCTTGATATGGGCAACTATTAGTATTATTATTGAGGAACTGCAACGCTAGTTCATTCTGGCACTGACCAGAACGTTGCGTCAGGGTCGGGTACAATACACTGACCAGAACGTTGCGTCAGGGTCGGGCACAATACACTGACCAGAACGTCGCGTCAAGGTCGGGCACAATACACTGACCAGAACGTCGCGTCAGGGTCGGGCACAAAACACTGACCAGAACGTCGCGTCAGGGTCGGGCACAAAACACTGACCAGAATGTCGCGTCAGGGTCGGGCACAAAACACTGACCAGGACGTCGCGTCAGGGTCGGGCACAAAACACTGACCAGAACGTCGCGTCAGAGTCGGGCACTATACACTGACCAAGACCACAATTTCTCTTCCATGTAGCCTACCCTGGAAACAGGCTGTTTTCAAGGCAGCCTGACTGACGAGATGTTGATCGTTGTGATCTCCGTAGTAGTCAGTGGCACGCAGATGAGACCAGGCAGAGCACAACCGTGTGGAGGACCGTTGTCCACCTCCATCAGCATTCTCGGGATGTGAGGAAAACTACTACAGCCCGCTAAGTAACGTCCTTTTCAGGGAGCACAAAAGAGTAATCTTACTCATTGTGGGCATTAAATAACAACAACAACAACAACAATTATTATTATTATTATTAATATTATTATACATAACTTTTATTCGCTTCTTATAACATGCTCTCAGTGCAGTAGTGATCCTATTCTCGTCTCTGTCACGCATAAATTCATTCATTGAAACACACGCGAACCGTCCAACCTGTCACTCTAGGATTCCCACGTATTCTTGTTTTGCTAAAAACGCGTTTCACTTATCCCAGACCGATACTAGAATCTGGTATCACGGGTCCATGAAGCACAAGTCTTGGACATAACGATCACAATTGAATATCCACTACGAAAACTGAACACAGTAAACTTTGGAAGTCTGTAGTTAACTGGTTTGTTAGAAGTACGACAGTGATTGTAGATATCGGAAGGTCTAGTGTACACATAGTTCTAATTAACGTACTGCTAGAACAATCGTTTTTTACGGTAAAGGTACAGGGTTCAACTCACGTTACTAGTGCGCATCGGTTTGAGTGACTGGCTACATAACGCAAAGAAGTTACAGCAAGAGAAAACTTGAGTGACTGGCTACATAACGCAAAGAAGCTACAGCAAGAGAAAACTTAAGTGACTGGCTTTAAGATGAGAAGAAGCTACAGCAAGAGAAAACTTTAGTGACTGGCTACATAACGCAAATAAGCTACAGCAAGAGAAAACTTGAGTGACTGGCTACATAACGCAAATAAGCTACATCAAGAGAAAACTTCAGTGACTGGCTACATAACGCAAATAAGCGACAGCAAGAGAAAACTTGAGTGACTGGCTACATAACGCAAAGAAGCTACAGCAAGAGAAAACTTAAGTGACTGGCTACATAACGCAAAGAAGCTACAGCAACAGAAAACTTGAGTCACTGGCTACATAACGCAAAGAAGCTACAGCAAGAGAAAACTTGAGTGACTGGCTACATAACGCAAATAAGCTACAGCAAGAGAAAACTTGAGTGACTGGCTACATAACGCAAATAAGCTTCAGCAAGAGAAAACTTGAGTGACTGGCTACTTAACGCAAAAACGCTACAGCAAGAGAAAACGAGTGACTGGCTACATAACGCAAAGAAGCTACAGCAAGAGAAAACTTGAGTGACTGGCTACATAACGGAAAGAAGCTACAGCAAGAGAAAACAAGTGACTGGCTACATAACGCAAATAAGCTACAGCAAGAGAAAACTTAAATGTACATGTGACACTGTCAGGAAACTGCCAGGAAACTGCCAGGAAAACGTCAACAACAAAGACGATCAAATTATTAAGAAAGATGACAATCATCCAGAACAAAATAAAGATGGACAGAATACTTTAAGGAGTTCTTAAACACACCACCGGGATCATAACGCTGTGCAGCGGATGAGCTGCAGCGGTCAACGACTTATAGCTGACTCCTAGCGTCAGGGCCAGCGAACCAGAGCTGACACGTCTCTTCTACACCTCCACGCGAGGATCGTGTATAACAAGCTGCAGCAGGACAGACTGGCTAAGGAGAAAGGAATGAAGAGAGAAGGAAACCTTGTGCGCAAAAATGTCTGCTAAAGTCGGATGTGTTGGACCGAAAGGTGCAAATATCGCAGTCAAGCTGTAAACTACGACATAGTGAATTCCGTTCTCTGGACTACATTATGCTTCATGCAAAGCCCTTTTCAGGGCTTGGTAGCGGGAAATTGAGAAATAACGAACCCAAGCCAAGCCAAATACACCAGTACCAGTCAACCCACCTGGCAATGGTACCTGTTGAAGAAAACCTCAAAGTAACTGTGATAAGCCAAGTAGAGAAGAGATGATGGAAGCAGCGAGCATTCTCTTTCGTTATCTGTACGATGTTTGTTCTAATTTTAGAACCATACCGGATACAGAAGGAATCCCAAAAGATTGTAGACAAGGCTATATAGTTAAATTCATCCTTTTCTGGTTGATCATTCTAAAGACGGGTTGTAAGGTTGTCGGAGCATGTCTCTCCATATTTGACCCTATCATCTGGTTGATCAGTCCTAAAACTGGTTGTAAGGTTGTCTGAGCATGTCTCTCTATTTGACCCTATCCGTCGGTTGTTCAGTCCTGAGACTGGTTGTAAAGTTGTCTGAGCATGTCTCTCCATTTAACCCTATCCATCGGTTGTTCAGTCCTGAGACTGGTTGTAAGGTTGTATGTGCATGTCTCTCCATTTGAACCTATCTTCTCGTTGATCAGTCCTGAGACTGGTTGTAAGGTTGTATGCGCATGTCTCTCCATTTTACCCTATCTTCTCGTTGATCAGTCCTGAGACTGGTTGTAAGGCTGTATGTGCATGTCTCTCCATTTTATCCTATCTTCTACAGCTCTCTTTATTTCAGTATATGTTCGTACTCTGCATAATTTCTCTGTCCCTTTCTCTTTTCGTGTGGCTTGTGTCTTCAAGTTTCATCTGTAGTAGACTATCATGTCAAATATTGTATCCCAGCCAAGTTAATTTTGGTTTTTGCATTATTTTCAATATTTATCTTTCTGTGCCTACCTCAGCGATGACATTGTCATTGGATCTTCTTTCTGTCGACATCAATCCTTCGATTATACGGTATCACCACATTCCAAATGCATCTATGTTTCTTTTCGTCTTTCCTTATGAGTCCTGTTTCAGCACAACATAGTGTATATTGACCATACTTGAGTAGTGAATATTATATTTTTTAGTTCTCTACATGTATTTTTTTTTTAAATTAGCAATTTATGTTTTTTCTCTGAAGGCTTTTTTTTTGTTATTGTAGTCCTGGTATTAATTTCCGTTGGATTGCGGTAATCTTAAGTAGAACCATTGTTTGTTTTTAAAATAATAGTAACTACAGAAATCTAATCACAGAAGAATTATTATCACGATGTCAGAATACTGAGGAACAAAAGCAAACTCAGTAAATTGTAATTTCTTGTCACTTCAAGTCACTTCTGTTCTTGCCCTGGGCAGACAAAGTTTTAAACATATGTATACATGAATGACTTACAACAGCAGTGGATATTAGCTAAAGAGACGAACAACATGGTTTAAGACAAACCAAATTATGTTCTGACCACATAGCCAGCACAGTGTGTCTTGATGGCCCATTCTGACCACATAGCCAGCACAGTGTGTCTTGATGGCCCATTCTGACCACATAGCCAGCACAGTGTGTCTTGATGGCCCACTCTGACCACATAGCCAGCACAGTGTGTCTTGATGGCCCATTCTGACCACATAGCCAGCACAGTGCGTCTTGATGGCCCATTCTGACCACATAGCCAGCACAGTGCGTCTTGATGGCCCATTCTGACCACATAGCCAGCACAGTGTGTCTTGATGTCCCATTCTGACCACATAGCCAGCACAGTGTGTCTTGACGGCCCATTCTGACCACATAGCCAGCACAGTGTGTCTTGATGGCCCACTCTGACCACATAGCCAGCACAGTGTGTCTTGATGGCCCATTCTGACCACATAGCCAGCACAGTGTGTCTTGGTGGCCCATTCTGACCACATAGCCAGCACAGTGTGTCTTGATGGCCCATTCTGACCACATAGCCAGCACAGTGTGTCTTGATGGCCCACTCTGACCACATAGCCAGCACAGTGTGTCTTGATGGCCCACTCTGACCACATAGCCAGCACAGTGTGTCTTGATGGCCCACTCTGACCACATAGCCAGCACAGTGTGTCTTGATGGCCCATTCTGACCACATAGCCAGCACAGTGTGTCTTGATGGCCCATTCTGACCACATAGCCAGCACAGTGTGTCTTGATGGCCCACTCTGACCACATAGCCAGCACAGTGTGTCTTGATGGCCCACTCTGACCACATAGCCAGCACAGTGTGTCTTGATGGCCCACTCTGACCACATAACCAGCACAGTGTGTCTTGATGGCCCACTCTGACCACATAGCCGGCACAGTGTGTCTTGATGGCCCATTCTGACCACATAGCCAGCAGTGTGTCTTGATGGCCCATTCTGACCACATAGCCAGCACAGTGTGTCTTGATGGCCCACTCTGACCACATAGCCAGCACAGTGTGTCTTGATGGCCCACTCTGACCACATAGCCAGCACAGTGTGTCTTGATGGCCCATTCTGACCACATAGCCAGCACAGTGTGTCTTGATGGCCCATTCTGACCACATAGCCAGCACAGTGTGTCTTGATGGCCCACTCTGACCACATAGCCAGCACAGTGTTCTTGATGGCCCATTCTGACCACATAGCCAGCACAGTGTGTCTTGATGGCCCACTCTGACCACATAGCCAGCACAGTGTGTCTTGATGGCCCATTCTGACCACATAGCCAGCACAGTGTGTCTTGATGGCCCACTCTGACCACATAGCCAGCACAGTGTGTCTTGATGGCCCATTCTGACCACATAGCCAGCACAGTGTGTCTTGATGGCCCATTCTGACCACATAGCCAGCACAGTGTGTCTTGATGGCCCATTCTGACCACATAGCCAGCACAGTGTGTCTTGATGGCCCACTCTGACCACATAGCCAGCACAGTGTTCTTGATGGCCCATTCTGACCACATAGCCAGCACAGTGTGTCTTGATGGCCCATTCTGACCACATAGCCAGCACAGTGTGTCTTGATGGCCCATTCTGACCACATAGCCAGCACAGTGTGTCTTGATGGCCCACTCTGACCACATAGCCAGCACAGTGTGTCTTGATGGCCCATTCTGACCACATAGCCAGCACAGTGCGTCTTGATGGCCCATTCTGACCACATAGCCAGCACAGTGTGTCTTGATGGCCCACTCTGACCACATAGCCAGCACAGTGTGTCTTGATGGCCCATTCTGACCACATAGCCAGCACAGTGTGTCTTGATGGCCCATTCTGACCACATAGCCAGCACAGTGTGTCTTGATGGCCCACTCTGACCACATAGCCAGCACAGTGTGTCTTGATGGCCCACTCTGACCACATAGCCAGCACAGTGTGTCTTGATGGCCCATTCTGACCACATAGCCAGCACAGTGTGTCTTGATGGCCCATTCTGACCACATAGCCAGCACAGTGTGTCTTGATGGCCCATTCTGACCACATAGCCAGCACAGTGTGTCTTGATGGCCCACTCTGACCACATAGCCAGCACAGTGTTCTTGATGGCCCATTCTGACCACATAGCCAGCACAGTGTGTCTTGATGGCCCATTCTGACCACATAGCCCGCACAGTGTGTCTTGATGGCCCATTCTGACTACATAGCCAGCACAGTGTGTCTTGATGGCCCACTCTGACCACATAGCCAGCACAGTGTGTCTTGATGGCCCATTCTGACCACATAGCCAGCACAGTGCGTCTTGATGGCCCATTCTGACCACATAGCCAGCACAGTGTGTCTTGATGGCCCATTCTGACCACATAGCCAGCACAGTGTGTCTTGATGGCCCATTCTGACCACATAGCCAGCACAGTGTTCTTGATGGCCCATTCTGACCACATAGCCAGCACAGTGTGTCTTGATGGCCCATTCTGACCACATAGCCAGCACAGTGTGTCTTGATGGCCCATTCTGACCACATAGCCAGCACAGTGTTCTTGATGGCCCATTCTGACCACATAGCCAGCACAGTGTGTCTTGATGGCCCATTCTGACCACATAGCCAGCACAGTGTGTCTTGATGGCCCATTCTGACCACATAGCCAGCACAGTGTGTCTTGATGGCCCATTCTGACCACATAGCCAGCACAGTGTGTCTTGATGGCCCATTCTGACCACATAGCCAGCACAGTGTGTCTTGATGGCCCACTCTGACCACATAGCCAGCACAGTGTGTCTTGATGGCCCACTCTGACCATCGTTCGATGGTATCCTCCCACTTACAGCATTGATCCCTTCTGGCACGATTGCCATTCCACTATCACTTCCTGAATTACTCCCATGACTATAATTGTAATGTCTGCTGTGCGCATAGGTTCCGTTGTATGCGCAAATCACTACATGCCTCTATAGTGACTTCATTAGAGATTATGTTCACATAGGTGTCCCGTTTCTCTAAGCACTGCTGTCATAGTTATGGCGCTGGAGGTAAAACTTTTCAAATTACTCTCGTAAGTAATGTGAGTAAATCCAATGCGTCCCCAATTTAGATTACTGAGTATTATTCTTCTATCTTTACAATCATGGCCCTGAAACATCCATATAGTATTCCCTCGCTGCAAATTGATCGTACTGCATCCTTGTCTAACTATATAGTAATTAACCAATCTAGTCTCCACCATTTTTATCAATGTTGCTTGGCTTAGCTTCGTTCGATCTCAATCTCCCGCTACCAAACCATGACAGGGCTGAAGTAGCAAAATGTAGTCCAGAGAACGGAATGCGTTGTGTCGTAGTTTACAGCTTGACTGCGATATTTGCACTTTTTGGTCCAACACATCCGACTTCAGCAAGCATTTTTTGAGTACCGTTTTAGCATTCCGAATTCGATCCCTTCTCCTTAGCCAGTCTGCCCTACTGCAGCCTGTTATCCAGGATCACCGCGTGAAGGCGCTGAAGAGTCTTTGCAGCTCTGGTTCGCAGGAACTGACGCTAGCAGTCAACTAAGGATCGCTGACCACTGCAGTTCATGCGCTGCACAGTATCTGGATCTCTAATCAATGTGATGTTGCCAATTGTGTGGCCCCCAGTGTATATTCCTGCTGCACTTCGTAAACAGCGCATCTCACAGTTCTGATCTTATGTTTGTGCATATCAAGGCTGACACTGATAACATAATCAATGGCTTATATGAAGCTGAATAGGTTTCTATTGACTGATGGTTGATGAATGCTTGATTGATTGATTGAACTGATTGATTGATTGGCTGATTGATTGACTTGATCGATTGACTTTATTAATTTTTTTAGTTGATTGATTGAATGATTCACTGAACTGATTACTTGATTTATTGATTGATTGACTTAGTGATTTATTGATTGATTGTCTGAGCTGATTGGTTGATTCATTGACTGACCTGACTTATTGACTGATTTGATTGGCTGACCTGATTGACTGACCTGATTGATTGATTGGTTAATTGGCTCCACTTATGAATAGCTCAGTAAAGCATCTACCTTGTCTTGGACAGTGGTGGCCAAAAGGCTAACCACTAACAACTGAGCAAACTGTCATCAAAGTCTATCGTATTTAGCTGATGTTCTCTATGTTCTGACTAGAAAAGCACTTTGATCTTCAGCCAAAACACGCTTTCGTGACGTCGGGCAGTTAATCACAAATGAATGATTACTAGATTACATGACGTCATTAAAAGAAAGTTTCAATTGTTGTTAATATATTAAAAGGAAACTTTATTCATAGTAGCTCGACGGAGGCAAGTTGGTCGTCAGACAACGCCTTCCACTCCCGTTCTCTAGCGAGCAAGTCAGTGTATGGGTTTGTAAAACATATTTGCAGTCTAAGGACAGGGTAGGGTTGCGGGGGGGGGGGGGGGGGAGTGGCGGTGGTGGCGGGGGGGGGGGGGGCGCTGAGGGGCGTTTATATCGTGATGTACGAAGGTTATTAAAATGTTGTCGATTTTTATTTTGTGGTTTTTTTTTCACTGCTAAACCTGGGAATTACCCAATAACTTCTAATTACTCTTCTTCTTCTTCTTCTTCGTTCGTTATCAAACTCCCGCTTCTAAGCAACAGAAATAGCGTGTTGTCATAGTTTACAGCTTGACTGCCATATTTGTCACTTTCAGTCCGACACGGCATTTTTGTATACCGCGTTGTCCTTCCTGTTCGATTCCTCTCCTAATCCAGTCTGTCCTGTTGCAGTCTGCTATCCAGTATCACCACGTGGAGGTGTAGAAGGGCCTTGGCAGCTCTTGCTCGCTGACCCAATCGATACCAGTCAACTTTTGGGCCGCTGACGGCTGTAGCTCATGCACTGCTCAGCAAGTTGATCCCTTTAATTACTACCAGATGTATAATGTCACAGTTTACCATTGCTTTGCTTCCCATTAGAAGCCGTCAACTGTATAATCTTAATATTGCTCTTCAGAGATAACGGCTGTCAATTGTCAAATTTTATTATTGCTCTTCAGAGATAACGGCTGTCAATTGTCCAATGCGGGATCAAGATGCTAAGCAGCACATGAGCTGCAGTGGTCAATGACCCATAGCTGACTGCTAGCGTCAGGGCAAGCGAACCCTAGCTGCCAAGACCCTTCTACACCTCCACGCGGTGGATAACAGGCTGCAGCAGGGCAGACTGGCTAAGGAGAAGGGATCGAAGAGGGAATGCTAACCCGGTACTCAAAAAATGGTTGCTGAAGTCGGATGTGTTGGACCGAAAGGTGCAAATATCGCAGTCAAGCTGTAAACTACGCCACAACGCTCTCTGGACTACATTCTGCTACTTAAGCCCTTTCAGGGTTTGGTAGCGGGAGATTGAGAACGAACGAAGAAGAAGAAGAATAAGAAGAATTGTCCAATGTTAATATTGCTCTTCAGAGATAACGGCTGTCAATTGTCTAATTTTTGTATTGCTCTTCAGAGATAACGGCTGTCAATTGTTTAATTTTATTATTGCTCTTCAGAGATAACGGTTGTCAATTGTCTAATTTTATTATTGCTCTTCAGAGATAACGGCTGTCAATTGTCTAATTCTATTATTGCTCTTCAGAGATAACGGCTGTCAATTGTCTAATTTTATTATTGCTCTTCAGAGATAACGGCTGTCAATTGTCTAATTCTATTATTGCTCTTCAGAGATAACGGCTGTCAATTGTCTAATTTTATTATTGCTCTTCAGAGATAACGGCTGTCAATTGTCTAATTTTATTATTGCTCTTCAGAGATGAGGGATGTCAACTGTCTAACGTTGTTAATGTTCGTCAGGGTAATGATTGCCAGTTGTCCAATGATATTATTTTCTCATAGGGTTTTGAGCTATATAATGTCCAGGACCATGTATGCTGGTGGGATGTCGCCAATGTCCTATGCACTGAAAGAAGCAGGGGACTTTTCTTCGATTGAATGACTATCATTTTGAACTGGTCTTTATTTTCAATTATTTAAATAGAAATGTAGTGTTATGTTGTTGCTTAGATGTTCGACTCACTAGTTTCTACTGGCGGAGGCGCGGCATTTTCCACCCCAGACCGTAGTCCATTGGGTCATATTAGGACGCATAAACCAGTGCTTGGATGCATGTGTGCGTCTGTATGTACCTATGCTAGGTTTGTGCGACCTCAGAAGCTAGCCCAGCCAAAGTACAATGGAAGAGCCTCACCCTGAGGGCGCGTGTGAAAGTTGTGCAGGAGTGTGACTGTGGGACAGAGTCAAGTGAAACAGAGTGAGGTGAGAAGAGAGAGAAGGGGAAAAGTTGCCCCAGGGTGAGCCAGTAATCGTTATACTATTCAGCAGTGATTCTCGAAGTGGTGATCCGGGGACCGGTAACAGTGAGTAAGCCATCACTTGCCGGTTCACAAAGAGCGTCAAAAAATTTGATAAAACATGGTGACGATTTCTCGCTTAAGTTTCGATTTCAAACGTTCTTCAATGTATACCTTTCCTTTGCAGCGGTCGGACCTGGAAGAGAGCGTTCGAATGATACAATGGACGCAGGTGACATCGATGATCCGTATGATAACAGGGAATTTAATAGCTATTCCTACACCAATAAGAACAGCAGCTACGGCTACTATAACTTGCAATGTGGGGACAGCATATACAGGTACATTGTATTAGTTGCGCTATTAAAGATGTTTGGTACATGTTTGTAGTACATGTTTGGTACATGTTTGTAGTACATGTTTGTAGTACATGTTTGTAGTACATGTTTGGTACATGTTTGTAGTACATGTTGAAAACTTCTTTGCAAACTCGTAGCAATAGCTGTACACAATCTATCTTCTTCTTCTTCGTTAGTTCTCTATCTCCGGCTACCAGGCACAGAAAAGGACTTTGCAAGGACCATGATGTCTGAAGAATGGAATGCGTTGTGTCGTAGTTTACAGCTTGACTGTGATATTTGCACCTTTCGGTCCGACTCATTTCAGCAGACATTCTTGGGTACTGGGTTAGTGTTCCCTCTTCAATCCATTCTCCTTAGCAGATTTACTATGTTGTATCCTGTTATCCAATCTCACTGCATAGAGGTGAACACAACATATACATCCTTGAACAATAGATTGGGAAATAAACGACAAATGTTGTTGTTGTTGTTGTTGTTTTTGTTGTTGTTCGAAGCTACCTGTACTGAATTGAGTTAATTCATGACGTTTCTTTTGTAGCAAGATAGTGGCTATTTTCACATCCCAAGGAATACACGAGAAGGTGGACTGACATGATATCATGCCAGCTGTAGTGCAATACGAGGCTCCGTAGCAGGTTCACCATTACTGGTCCTGCAGGGTTGATCCCCAGCTTGTTGGACAAACTACTGTAACACAACCTGTTTTCAGGAGCACAAAGATGCGCGTGAGATGAGGTCTTGATCAGTATGTTCCACCTGACCCTGATTACTATTCACTCGCTTGCTTGTTAACTGTATAGCAACAGCTATACATGATATATAAACACCCGAATATGAGCAAGCGAAATAAATGTGACCTGATAAACAGTACTGTTGTAGCAACTCCCTGCTTTCAGTGTCAGATAAGATCTACATCTAAGGTCAGGAGGGGGAAATTACAGCGTCTGAAATAAAAGTAAATAGAAGATTGGGCGTAATTTCTTGTAAAGAGAAGAAAATAAATGTGGAGGTATTGAACAAGTGCGGCATGTGAATAGAATTAATGACCGAAATCAGGGTTAGACAGTTGAGTTATTTTGGTCATATAACAAGACATACCTCCTTGTTGAAGACCATACAAGAGGGTAGGGTGGAAGGCAGTCGTTCAAGTGGCAGACAACGTTTTAAGTGGGTGGATAACTTCAAGAGATGGACTGGAAAAAGCCTGTCGGAATTCACCATTACAACAAGATATAGAGTACACTGAAGATCTTTTGCTGCCGACCTTAGATGCGGAGATGGTACTTGATCTGAACTGAACTGAAATAGAAGAAAGAGTCAGAAAACTACCAGGAGGGATACAAAAATAAATGATTGAATTATCAATACTTTGAGAACAATTCTTTGTCTACTCATTGTAACTCCTTCCGCAGCTCCATTATAAACGGCCCTTAAAAAAAAAAACCTGCCAAAGTAGTTTTTCTGATTACGCACCGAGTTCCTGCAAATACGTGTTTTACTTCATGAAATGACTAACCCCATTCTAAACTATTTTTAGTCGGCTTTTTCGGCAAGCGTGCATATTCTTTACTTTCCTGGGAGTGCCCCAAAATCCCGACCGCATCTATAACAAGACGGAAAACAATATGGTTTGGCCATCTATTGAGAGTGGAACTAGTATACCACCACTTCACACCTACAATACACGAAGCTCCGGTTACACGTCTTCACACCTACAATACACGAAGCTCCGGTTAAACGTCTTCACACCTACAATACACGAGGCTCCGGTTAAACGTCTTCACACCTACAATACACAAAGCTCCGGTTAAACGTCTTCACACCTACAATACACGAAGCTCCGGTTAAACGTCTTCACACCTACAATACACGAAGCTCCGGTTAAACGTCTTCACACCTACAATACACGAGGCTCCGGTTAAACGTCTTCACACCTACAATACACGAAGCTCCGGTTAAACGTCACAGTAAATACACACCCCCCCTCTCCCCCCCCCCCCACCGAAAGACGCATGCATGACGTAATAGCCATTCTAAAATGACGCGGCTTCCAACGTCAAACGTATTCACTTGGTCCAGGAGAGCTCTTCTTGACGCTTAGCAGTAATAGTGGGTGAGAACAGTAAACTAAAGCAAGTACACGTTTAAATTGAATGGTGATCGACATGACCTTAACTAACATTCTCCGTTCAATACAAACTTCGTATCTACCAGGCATGCGTGATTCCTGTAATCGCGTACGACATGGAAGATGCTTAAATGTGGCATAACACAAGGTTCGAGGCCTTCCAAGTACGAAATCAAAGACTTGTTCTCAGAATCCGCTGGAATGACTTTGTCTGAGATGCAGAGGGCACCGGAGCGACAAAATTCCTTCGGCCTTGGAAAAATTGGAACATCGCATCGTATCCCTTCTTATTCTGCCATTTTGTTGGCGGAACTACGGATACCAGGCCCGTCAAATTCTCCATAAATCAATCCTGTGTCAACGACCACCCACCGGTCGGTTGTACGAGCAGGAGAGCTGCCCCCACACTTTATGGTTTGGGCATTGGGCCGACTCTCCGTAAGCCTTAGGTTTCGCAATGTGTCGCTGCGCTTAGACATGGCAGTGCTCGATCGACGCAACATGCATCTGATATCAAAGTGAACATTGTTATTATTAGTTGTATCATCATTAGTATTATTATTATTATTAACAAACATATATTAGGCGTGTTCAAATGAAACCGGACCTTACTGCACCAAGTGAACATACGTACGAAGTGCATGATGACGTCATTTATGATGTAAACAGCACATACCAACCGTCAAGTTAAGTTTCATTATCCTCCGACTCATAGTTTCCTCAGTCGACCGTTGAAAACATGGCGGGTGTGATACGGAATCCGTCCAGAGTTGATCAGCTAGCGGTGATTCGGTTTCTAACAGCTGAAGGATGTCTCGACCAGTTGACTTTTATCCCAGAATGGAGGCAGTGTATGGTGACAAAAGTGTGGCGAACGTAAGCTCTGGCGACTTTCCGCCGGAATTGCTGCAACAATTTTGGCGATGGCGTCGTCTGACACAACAATATGCGCCTAACTTGCTTTCGGTAGGTCTTTCGTTAACTCACGTCCTTCTTTTAAGATCGTTGTCCAGTTCTTCACTGTTATTCGACAATCTTTCGTCACCATACACTGTCTGCATTCTGCGATGAATGTCAATTGTCGACATCCTTCAACTGTTAGAAACCGAATCATCGCTCGTTGATGAACTCTAGACAGATTCCGTATCACACATGTTTTCAACGGTCTGCTGAGGAAACTATGATTCGGAGGATAATTAAATTTTGCAAACTTGACGATTGGTATGTGCTGTTTACATCAGAAGTGACGTCATCGTACTTATGTTCACTTAGTGCAGTTAAGTCCGGTTCCATTTGAATACGCCTCGTATAAGAATAAAGAGATTAAGTTTTTATTGATGATAAATGTTAACTGATGACCATAATTTTTCAGTACATACTAACAAGTTATGAACAAACATCATGTCTTTCAGCAGTCCGGCAGCGTTGGCGATTCGCTATATACAGCTGGTGGCTTTTCCAATTCTCCTGCTGCAGGGAATAGTTGGGAACCTGTTGGCTATCCCAATTCTGATCAGCGTCTGCAGGAGTGCCTGGTCAACTGTCATATACCTGGCCTGTCTTGCGGGAACTGACCTCATTATTCTGCTGATTCGGTGTGGGAGTACATGGTTAGTTGATCGTTTTAATGCAGGGGTCTCAAACTCACAGTCTGAGAATAATGTTTCTGTGCACCGTGACGTGGATGACCTTTTTCATATTTTCGTGCATGATCGGGGAAAATATTGATTACACAATAATTTCGAGCACTAGTCACCATCAAACGAAGATGTGAAAGAGTTTAACAAAAAAATCGTCGAGTAAATGTTAATTTAGAGTTTTTTTTTTAAATTTGAAATAAAAAACTTGCAATAAAGAAGATGCGAACTTGATAGAAGAAAACAGAAACAGGACAGCACAGCAGGCCAAAGTACTTTCCTCCCCACCTCACCCAACTCAACACACACACACACACACACGCACACGCGCACACACACACACACACGCACACACACACACACACACACAACAACAACAACAACAACAACAAAGAACCTGCTGTATTATTATTGCCCGTTCTTAGGATCAAAACAAATACAACGAAAAAGTGATAGTCCTATCGAATCTAACTTGCACAGATTTTCGCCAAATATCAGGACACAATACTGAAGATGAACAACGAAATATTTTATTGAACATCAGCAAAACAAATGTCATAATGCAGTTAGGTGGTAGTGTCCAAGTAGAAAGAAGTGTGACCTAATTTACAACACATTGAATGATCTGACATCAGCTAGTTGGACATAGCTGGCTGCTTTTTGCATCAGGGTCAGCGAACCAGATCTAAGGCCATGCTTTGCCTCTAAGTGGCGGCTCTGGGAAAAGGCTACACTAATGTAGTCTGCATAAGGAAATGTTTTTCGAAGTGGGAAGACAAACCCGGTACCCAAAATAGCCAGCTGAGATCGGATGTGTCTGGCCGAAAGCCTCGGAAATCGCAACTTCGCTCTAAACTTCGACAGAACCGGACAACGTCTTTTCAGGACCGATGCCGTAGAAGAAGAAGAAGTAGAAGAAGATGGAGAGGGAGAAGAAGAAGAAGAAGAAGAAGAAGAACAAAAAGAACAAGAAGAACAAGAAGAAGAAGAAGAAATAACAATAAAAATAAAAAGAAGAAGAGGATGAAGATGAAGATGAAGAAGAAGAAGAAGGAGAAGGAGGAGAAGCAGAAGAAGAAAAAGAAGAAGAAGAAAAAGAAGAAGAAGAAGAACAAGAAGAAGAACAAGAAGAAGAAAAAGAAATGACAATAAAAATAAAAAGAAGAAGAAGATGAAGATGAAGACGAAGAAGAAGGAGAAGAAGCAGAAGAAGAAAAAGAAGAAGAAGAAGAAGAAAGAGAAGGAGAAGAAGCAGAAGAAGAAAAAGAAGAAGAAGAAGAAGAAGAGGAAGAAAAGGAAGAAAACCACACGTCTTATTGAAAATGAACAAAGCAAACGTCGCACTACTAACATGTGTAGTGCCCAGGTAGCTTCTTACGAGACGGTTACTGCTGGAAGACCGCGGACCAATAGCTTGACCCTCTTTCTACCATTGGACTTGGCTGTTTCAGATTGAGATCCCTGTTTTAATGTAGTTGTGTCGATGTTTCATACATTTACATCGTGGCCTTACCAATTGTTCAGACGAACCAAATCTATTGTTTCGGTGTGCATGGCTATCCATTTATCCATCCATATTTGTATGGATGTTGTTGGTGGCAAATGCCCGTAATGAGTAGGTCACTCTTGTGTACGCCCTGAAATAGACGTTATTTGGCGGGTTGTAGAAGCTTTCCTGGCATCCTTAGCGTGCTGATGAAGGTGGCCCGAGGTCCTCCATGCGGTTGTACTATGCTTGGCTTCATCTGCGTGTCTCTCACTACTACGGGAATTACGTGGATCCCTCATCTTGTTAGTCATGCTGCCATTAAAACAGCCCGTTTCCATAATGGGCAACGAGGAAGCCAAGGTATGTTTTGACTGCTGAACCTGACTAACATGTCTTGTCCAGTATGTTTTGCCTGAACCTGACTAACATGTCTTGTCCAGTATGTTTTGTCTGAACCTGACTAACATGTCTTGTCCAGTATGTTTTGTCTTAACCTGACTAACATGTCTTGTCCAGTATGTTTTGTCTGAACCTGACTAACATGTCTTGTCCAGTATGTTTTGTCTGAACCTGACTAACATGTCTTGTCCAGTATGTTTTGTCTGAACCTGACTAACATGTCTTGTCCAGTATGTTTTGTCTGAACCTGACTAACATGTCTTGTCCAGTATGTTTTGTCTGAACCTGACTAACATGTCTTGTCCAGTATGTTTTGTCTGACCAGACGTTACTCTTCCTTATCAATATTTAGATAGCCAGAAATAATGTTAGCGGAATAGACAAATGAACAAATTACATCTGGCAAAAACAACGATTAAAGAGGAGACAAGTTCAACTGGATTCTCATGGGCAGATCTCAAGATGATGGTCAAAATAGGAATATGTTTAGAGCATCTGATGCAGTTCTATCTTCCAATTGGAAACAGGTTGATGCTGGTTTGTGAATACATATGTATTAGCAGGCACAAATCTGCAAGATGCAGCTATTAATGGGTACCTCACAAAGTCGGGGGAACATTTCGGAGCTGCAACCAGGAGCTACGAAAGGAACTTATAGCACATAGGGGGCACCCAGGAGGGAAAGCAGACTCTTGTAGATATTTTCCATTTTGTCATCTTTGAGATTTGACGGGTTAGTTTCAATGTCTTATATTTGTTGGAAGATCACATGAATGTCTCTTTTAGAACTGTATGTCGCCTTTATTTACCTCAAATGTCAACATGGCAATTATAGGAAAGTCGTACTTCAGAAAGAACAGAAGGGATGGCTTAGGTACGAGTGGATAGCAGCTGTTGAGGCCTCAAACCTCCAGGGTTTGACATGGATCTACTGTCCTGCTCATGCTGGGGTTCAGAGCAATGAAAGAGCTGACATCATGGCTTCACAAGCTCCCATCATGGGCACATTAGGGATGGATAGAGGTGACATTTTGAAATCAATCAATGACCGCCTGCTGGATGAGGACACGGCAATAGATAAAGCAGCAATCCACAGGCTGCACAGGTTCGACATTAAACGAGGTTCGAGCGGAGTGGGGCGCATGAGAGGACGACGCAGGAGAGTGTACAACCAGCGAGCTACAGGGAACATTAGAATTCTTACCTTGCGCATTTCATGAGAGAGACTGAGCACCTATGAGTATGCCCGAAGTGCAGTGACGTCGATTCTTAGAAACAGAAACAGAAATACCTCAACGGGCTTGAATCGGAGCCAGGGGCTTTTCAACTAGAATATGGAATCGCTTTTACAGTCTTCTCCAGAGTTTGTATATCACTGAGTACTTCGGTTGTATGAACTTCCGGTAGTCGGTCAATGGCTCTGTTGCTTATAGATTATGGCTGGTTCAGAATCAATGGCTCATAATCAATGAATGCTGGTCAAAATGCAATTTATTTTTCGATACATTCTCCTGCGGTTAAATAATGCTTGATAAACTTCAGTGTAGACAGATTTGTCAGTATGTCTAAAACAATCCATGACAGCCTGTTTCACTTCGTTGTCAGTGATAATATGCTGATCTCCCAGGAATTCCTGTAGGGGTCCAAACAGGTGGATATCGCTTGGGGCGAGGTCTGGACTGCAAGGTGGATGTGGCAATACTCCCTAGCCGAGTTGCTGCAGATGGTACATAGTGCAGTGACCTGTATGAGGTCGAGCGGCATCTTGTAGGAGCAGGACGCCATATGTAATCAAACCCAACGTGCACTATCTTTCCAAAAATGCAAATGTTTATGAATAATAGTATTCACCATACCCAGAGAAAAATTTGCCTCTTGTGCAATTTCGTGACAGGTTATGTATCGATTTTCCAGGATAAGGCGTTCCACAATCTGGATATTCACAGGAATAACTGTGGTGAGTTGAGAGCTACCACAGCCGGGATCATTACTCACGAATGTACGGCCTTCTCTAAAACGTTTATACTATTCAAATATCTTACTGCGGCTGAGTTGTCTCATCGCCGTATTGCTAGTGCAGTCTTCTGTAAATTTACGCAGGTTTTCCGCCTTCTTTCTCAAGAAACTTCATCATAACACGCCGTACTGTGCAAGCACTAACAGTGCTGTTCGGCATTTTTTTTATCTGTTACGTGACTGGCCCACAGCATACGGGCCATCTAGCAGTAATAGGACACAAGTGCCCCTAACTAATGATAATAGTTACAGTACGCAATAACTCATTCAAGGTAGAACTAGAACAAAGCAAATGCAATGCTAGGTTTGATAAAAGGAAATATTAAATATAGGAACAAGGAAGTGATAGTCAAATTGTATAAAGCATTAGTTAAACCTAGATTGGAGTACTGTTTACAGGTATGGAGTCCTTAACGTAGAGAAGATATAAACATGCTGGAAAGGATACAAAGAATAGCGACAAAACTGATAGTGGGATTCCAGCATTACAGTTATGAGGAAAGACTCAGAAAAACTGACCTACAGTTTCTAGAAAAGAGAAGAATTCGTTGTGACTTAATACAGGTTTATAAGATAATCATAGGAATGGTTAAATTAAACTATTACAAGTTTTGTTTTCAAAATACAATCACCAACGAGAACTAGAGGACACAGTTACAAATTCACTAAAGAGAGGTTCAGATTGGATATCAGGGAATTTTTTTTAATAGAGTGGTGAATGATTGGAATGCATTGCCCAAGAAGATAGTGGAGGCAGAGACAGTTAATGCATTTAAGAATAGATTGGATGCACATAGTTTTCAGAGCACGGTAATGTTAATGTAAGTGATTGTATATAGACTCTGATAAGTTTTCTAAACCAATATAAAGACATTAAGTTAAGTAAAGTTTAGAACAAAAAGTCCCGGTTTGATTTGAACGCCCTCGTATGTAAAGGTGCTCGCACTGATAGCGTGACAAATTGAAAACGAAAGCATGCCAATCACAGTAACACTATTCGGGTTTGTTTACAATAATATCTACATTAACCTTATGATAAACAGATTGCTTTATAAACACAGTGCACAGAGACGTATATGTAGCATATTCTGACAATAATATTATTGTGGATCTATTTTATCTACTAGTCCAACACGTAATCTGCAGGTCAACACAATGACAATCCAACGCATGTAGATTGGAAATTGCATTCAATACGCGGTGTGCTATTTCCCCTAGCGGAATAATATATTTCGCGTTTGTTCACATCTACTTTAACCTTACGCTGGAGAAGAGAAATACACCTCACCAAGATAGATGAGTGCAAGACATTGCATGTTGAAATACACTATACGATACGCTATGCTATCAATTACAATTTGATTTATTACAAGACTTCGTCGCAACTTAGGACTGCCGAAAGGTTTGAACATTTTCTAATGATTCTCATGAAGAACAGTTTTCCAGACAGAGAGAAGTGGATGGCAAACATTTCGATATAGTGAGACTGAGATCCGAATTAATGGCTACGTTTGCATCTTGACACTTTAAAAAATGTGTTGTTTTTTTTTAAATTTAAAAAAAGGTATTTTAAAAAGAAATCCTTCAGCAGACTTAACCACTGGTCAGAAATGAAATGTTAGAGACCTTCGAATACCCAATCACATCTGCTGTGAGGTGGGATGGTCAGATCCTTTCTTTGCTGCATTTTTTTCTTTCCTAACCGTAAGTCACGTTCCCATGTACAGCTGGGTCGACTGGAGAGTAGCGGATGCGGAGGTAAAACGCGGCAATTTTGCTGTATAAAGCGAGTACTCTACCACTCATCATTACCATTGGCTCTTTCCAACTTGTCAGACGATAGTAATTGTGCTTTGAAAGAAAATGGATGTAACTACAGTCCATGGCGGTAACGAATGTGACTCGTAAGACCAAACCGAGCAGAGAAGCGTCTTCTTCAGTACGTGCAAGGAAAGTCAGGGCAGTTTGCAGCATCGCATGGTGTGGCGTGTCTTCTCAAACTCTGAGTCTTTAGCCTATCAGCAATCAGTATCTCCTTTGTCTGTATTCCGCGCTTAATCCTGCCCCTCCATGTAACACGATCCATGGCGTCATGTTCCCAAGTCTCCTACCACTACTCTAATCAGAAATGTACGTGGCAGAAATTCACAGATTTCTTCTGAACATAGAAATTCACAGATTTCTTCTGAACATAGAAATTCACAGTGATCTTCAAGAACTTGTCAAACTTGGTGAATGTATATTGACAATAAATTTCAGCATCATCGTCATCAGGTGGGCGTACGTTTTCTGAATTGTCTCATAAAAACATTGACAAGAAACTGCCAAGGAATTGAAATACAGAGGCGTCTTTCTGCCTGACGAATGATGTCGATAGAAAAGCGCCGCCTTGATTAGATGTAGCCAAATGATGACGTCTACAACAACGCCACAGAGGATTTCTGTAAGAAGAGCCGTTGAGTAGAGTTCTTAGTTCTTAGTTCTTAGTCGACCTGTACTTCTACAGAGGCAGATGCCCTTGTGCAGGTCCAAGTTCTGGTATGAGCTGGATGGCTGGATGTAGTGTGGAAGAGGATTTCCTGCTTAGCGTCTTAGGCTCGAGCACCTTATTACTCCGCTGCGTTGGGAGAGTGGTTAACCGATGTGCGAATCCATCTTAATAGACTCGAACACTAGATTAAAGTAGATCCGCAGCCTGCTAGGCGCTATCTATGCTGATCTAAACGAATCATCTAACCATGGCCGGTGTTATGCCATGTGACACTGTTAGTCGCCTCTTACGACATGCTCTCGGTGGGGCAGTGGTGCTATGTTTGTCCTTGCCATACACAAAGAGCCCTGCGGACCACTCGGAAGTAGAGCTAAACCACAAATAACAAGAGAGAGAGAGAGAGAGAGAGAGTGAGAGAGAGACATGGAGACAGAGAGTGGAAAGAATGATAAATTACAATTTTATAATTATGTCCACTTGTCCTACTCCCCCATGACCACTTATGATTGTCTGCCCTCTGTCAGAATCCAGGATACGCCACTGTTCAGAATATTATTAAAATGCTCGATACAATGTAGGGGGATGTTTTCCTGCTTTGCCTAGTTTTAGATGTAGAACAGTGCACGAAGGAGCCATAGCAAGAGACATCTCATGCATGTTTCTGTCGGTTTGAATACAGATGTAAAGAGTTGGTGATGAATCGGGTGGACAGCAGCGGTCGCTTCGGCGGCTCTGCAAATGATGGAAAATCCACAACGTGGAGTTACTCTGTTCTACCATTTCTTGATACAATGCTTGTTTATACACAGATGAGTCTCATCTGTCACTAAGTTTGTCCTCATTTGATAAATTATGTACAGCAGTTGTACAACAATTTGATAAATTATGTACAGCAGTGGTACAACAATTTGATAAATTATGTACAGCAGTGGTACAACAATTTGATAAATTATGTACAGCAGTGGTACAACAATTTGATAAATTATGTACAGCAGTGGTACAACAATTTGATAAATTATGTACAGCAGTGGTACAACAATTTGATAAATTATGTACAGCAGTGGTACAACAATTTGATAAATTATGTACAGCAAAGGCCGCCGTCCATCGGAGACGATGATGGCATAATTTATTTTGCTAGCGATATTTTTAGTAAGGATTAACTGCGCTACTTTGTATCCTCAATCTCTCGTCTCGAGCCGCCCGTCCCCAGTGGCAGGTCAAGGACAAGACGACTAGGGGGTGACTACGAGATGCAGGAGACTCCGCATCAAGCACCCGTGAAAAAGACGGCGGAGTCCGAAGTCGAACCCACACCACACCTGATCACGAGGCCGACGGCTTAACCACTTTGTCACGGTACAGCAGTGGTACAACAATTTGATAAATTATGTACAGCAGTGGTACAACAATTTGATAAATTATGTACAACAGTGGTACAACAATTTGATAAATTATGTACAGCAGTGGTAAAACAATGTGATAAATTTTGTACAACAGGGGTACAACAATTTAATAAATTATGTACATCAGAGTACAACATATATAAAGGGGAGTGATGCAAGGTTATGTTCTGTTCTGAAATGTTCTCTCTATACAGCGAGTTCATCTTGAGAGACATACAGACAATGCCAGGAATATCAATTGGCGGACAGAACATTACCAATCTACGATATTCCTATGGATAGCCTAGTTGCAGAACATGGTAAACACGAACTTCAGCAAAGTGAAAACTAAAAATGAATCGAAGGTGATTGTAGTTACTAAGAAACGGGTCTATCCAAAATCCTGCGTCAAAGCGAAGGGGATCGAATTGAGACAAATTAACAGGTTTAAATACCTGGACACATACATAACATCAGATGGAAGATGTAATTACGAAATAAAATGCAGAAAAGGCCAAGCAAAATCTGTCTTCCAGACCATGAAAGGAATATTGTGCAACCAAACTAAAACCGAGAGAGTCCGTGGATGCTACGAGGAACCGTACTAACATTTGGCCTGCCGAAGACGGATGTGACCGATCGAAAGGTGCAAATGTCACAGTCAAACTGTAAACTAGGGACACAACGCATTCCGTTCTCTGGACTACATCCTGCTATTTGCTAAACCCTGTTCTTGGCTTGATAGCTGGAGATTGAGAACGAATACAGAAGAAGAATGACATCGGTGAATCATGGACAATCAGGAAGCAAGCGCGTAGAGCTTTGGAAGCAATGGATATGGCGTTTTACAGAAGAATGCTGCGGATCCCGTGGACTGCAAAGAAGTCTAATGATACAGTACTCGAAGAGGCACAAACACAAAGATAACGTACTGCAGGGATCAGAACAGTCATCCTTTGTCCGGCATGTTATGAGAAGAGGCGGATTGGAGCACGTTGTGACAACGGGAAATATATCAGGGAAGAGAGACAGAGGAAAACCGAGAGAAAAGATGTTGGACAACCTAAGAGATTGGCATGGACGACAATCAGCAATGGAGTTGGTAAACGACACACGTGACAGAAGTGGATGGAGGTCCATGATCGCCAACGGCAGGACACCTGATAATGATGACAGCAATGATATTGGAACCTTCTTGATATTTACACCCCTACCCTCTCCGCCTCCTGCTTCAAAGTAAACAAGAGCAGGCTAATTGTGTAGTGTTTTTTTAAATGAAGAGAAAAGAAATTGCTTTCAAAGTCAACAATAAATAATATTGTTGTTGTTGTTATTGTTATTGTTGTTATTGTTGTTGTTGTTGTTATTGTTGGTGTTGTTGTTGCTGTTGTTGTTATAATCTTGTTGTTATTGTTGTTGTTGTTGTTATTGTTGTTGTTGTTGCTGTTGTTGGTGTTGTTATTGTTGTTGTTGTTATTGTTGTTGTGGTTATTGTTGTTGTTGTTGTTGCTGTTGTTGTTGTTGTTGTTATTGTTATTGTTGTTGTTGTTGCTGTTGTTGGTGTTGTTATTGTTGTTGTTGTTATTGTTGTTGTGGTTATTGTTGTTGTTGTTGTTGCTGTTGTTGTTGTTGTTGTTATTGTTATTGTTGTTGTTGTTGCTGTTGTTGTTATTGTTGTTGTTGTTGTTATTATTGTTGCAGTTGTTGTTGTTATTGTTATTGTTGTTGTTGTTGTTGAATGCCGACAATGAGTAGGATTACTTTTTTGTGCGCCCTAAAAAGACGTTAAGTGATGAGTTGTTGTAGCTTCCTCACATTCCGAGCGTGCCGATGAAGGTGCTCCGGGGTCCTCCATGCGGTTGTGCTATGCTTGACTTCATCTGCCTATCGCTCACTACTACGGAGATTTTGTCGATAACTCACCTCGTTAGCCAGGGCAAGATTCTTAGACGTACCGCTGACAATTGCCAACACACTGTACGGAGCAGTGGTACAACTCAAAAAGATTTGGATTTATACGAATGACCTTCAAATGAAAACCTTGAAAGTGGGATAGAAATTTGAACAAATCATGCATTGGTATTGTAGTTTGGTAAGACCGTTGTTAAGGATGTCAAGAGTATCCTGCACGTGCCATCCCAGTGCAGACGAACAACATGACGTCATAGTTGCAGCTGGAAGATGGCCTCCCCACCATTGGCATGCACCTTTCTTTTTTTTTCTCTTTTCGTTCGCCTTATTTCTCTAACCCCCAAGGCGGTGTGCGTTGCACTGTGGTTTTTATTTTGCGCCTGTCGGCCCAGTACATAAGACTTCAGCATGCATTTTATGTAAGGATCTGCTTCCTCTTGCGTTTTCTACGGATTTGCTTTCCCGGGGTAACGGCCGGTGCCGTGATGGGGATCGAATCCAGCACATTTAGGATGTGAACCGTGTCACTTAACCCCTATGCCACGCCCTCATCATATTGACATGCACTAAAGAGGAGGAGTGATGTGTTATCGGTTTTATTTTAGCAGCGAAGGGAAGGGGTGAAACCTATAGAAATTCCTCGGGGAACGAAAGTCCAGTACGGTAATGCATGCCTTCTATTCCCAGTCAACCGGTGATTATCTCTTACAAGGCGGTTAACGGCTCCAATCGACTATTGGGTCACTACTCGGAGTACCTTTTCCGGCAGTGAACAGTCTGTCACAGACTTCACGCCGTTTTGGAGCTTCCTATTCAACTCAGACACTTTCTGGAGTGAAAGACGGGCAGCATTGTACTGGACCTGCATTCCCCGATGACCTTCTAAAGGTTTCACTATTTCACTGCTCATAAAACGATATCAGACCGCTGCTCCTCTTTGGTGCATGCCAATAGTGAGACGGCCATCCTGTAACTGCAAATATGACGTCATGTTGTTCGTTTGCACCGTGATAGCACGTGCAGGATACTCTTGGCATCCTTAGCAACCAGATTAGTCAAGTTGCAATACAAAGACATGATTTTTCTCATTTTTATCCCACTGTTAAGATTTTCATTTGAATGCCCCTAGTAAAATGGCATTGGGCTGCCAAAAGCAGGATTGCTTAGCAATCTCTCTGCTGCATGAAGTAAATGAAGTGGATCATATGTTTCTTTGAACTAAGAATAATAACAACCGTCCATCGTTGTCGATGAGGCTGCCGACATCATCCTTGTCACAGATTTCCCTGTTGGGTGTGAGTGCGCATGTGGCTGAACAGGCCAATGCGGCCACGAAAACATCTCCTACATAACGGGCACACGAAGTTTGTTGAAGGGGATGGGTGTTCCCGCAATTCGGGATTTCCGGGTCTCGCGTCTGCTCTGGGCTTTCACAACACGGTCGTCTTCGCCGGAAGCCACATCCGATTTGACTGCGCTTCTCCAGTCAGATCTGTTTTGCGCAAGACATTTCCAGGTGTCGATGTCTATCTGGCAACCTTTCAGTGAGTCCTTCAGACCGTCTTTAAAACGTTTCTTTGGGCACCCTCTCTCGCGCCCTCCCTCTCTCAGCTCGCCGTAGAAAAGCCTCTTTAGGAGCCGCTCATCTGACATACGGACGAGGTATCCGGCCCATCCTATTCGTTCTTTTTCTAACAGTACATGGATGCTGGGCATGTTAGCCCTCGAGAGAACCTCGATGTCAGTAACATGATCTTGCCATCGGATGTGGAATATTCTTAGAACTTCACAACACAGAAATATACCAATCAAGTGTACCAACTCTTTCTGTTGTATAGGTACCTAGAAGCAGTCAGGGTCAATGTCAGCAGGAAGATCATGGATTCCTCAGATGCCGCATGCAAAGCCTACAACTTTTCTTTCATGTGTGTGGAGCACATGAATCCTTGGCTTGTGGCAGCCATTTCTGTTGATGTCATGGTAGGTAAATTCATCAGCAAATTCCTTGACGTCTTTATCTTACGTTTCGTCTTCTTTTCTTCCTTTCCCTTTTTTTCTTCATTTTCTAGTTTTTCTTACTATTCTTCTCGTTCTTTTTTTTCTTTTTTTTTCTTATGCTAACATCTTTTTTACTGTTCTTCCTTTTCTACTTTCTCTTCCTTTTCTACTTTCTCTTCCTTTTCTACTTTTTCTTCGTTTTATCCTTTTGCGACTTTCTTCCTTTTCAACTTTTTCTTACTTTTCCAGTTTTTCTTACATTTCAACTTTTTCTCTTTTTCAACTTGTTCTTCTTTTTCTACTTTTTCTTTCTTTTCTACTTTTCTTCCTTTTCTACTTGTTCACATTCTTCTTCTTTTCTGTTTGCTCTTTTTGTTTTAAAGCATACCTGTATGATACTTCTTCGAAATGGACACATTCCCTCATTATTATCATTCTAGAGTACTAGCTAGAGAACCATCCGTGCAATGAGCTTCGCTAGTAAAGGCATGCTAAAACTCGTACTGAACAGATTTAAACCTTAACCTGAGAAGATCGTGGCTGAGGAACACGCTGAGCGTCTCGTTGGCAGGAGTACTATTGGACAAATATTTAACCTCCGACTGTAATGTAAGAAATTTATGGAATACCAACGACATATCTACCATGTTGTTCTTTACTTCTCCAAGGCGGATGATAACGTGCGGCATGAGGCCCTCTGAAACATGTTGCAGCAATATAAAATAGTCAAGAATTTGGATTTGACATGAACATACAGAAAAAACGACTATGGTACAAACGAGACAAAAAATCATACATACAGTTACAAATAAAACATCAACTGCTGGAACAGGTAAATATTCTCATATATAGGACATATGGGTTGGCTTCGTTCGTTCTCAGTCTCCCTCTACCAAACCCTGAAAGGGCTTAAGTAGCAGAATGTAGTCCAGATAACGGAATGCGTTGTGTCGTAGTTTACAGGTTGACTGCGATATTTGCACCTTTCGGTCAAACACATCCAACTTCAGCAATCATTTTTTTAGTACCGGGTTAGCATTCCGTCTTCGATGCCCTCTCCTTAGCCAGTCTGCTCTGTTGCAGCCTGTTATCCAGGATCACCGCGTAGAGGTGTAGAAGGCCCTGACGCTAGCAGTCAGCTATGGGTCGCTGACCACTGCAGCTCATGTGCTGCTCAGCATCTTGATCCCATATATAGAACATATAATAGTGGACTACAGGGCAAGGAGGCGGCCGCGAGGTAAGTGAATAGATGACATTAGAGTGATTGTGCAGCGACACGTGCTTACATTGCTCCGACGCAACGCACTTGGCGCAGGATAGACGACGTAGGCTACCTACATCGCTCAAATCACAAGTGGAAAGAAAACTAACTAAAAAATAAAAGAAAAAGGCAGCTGTATAAAAAATGTCCGAAATTAAATAAAATAGTTGGACGGTGACGGACTGTCCATGTTTTACTGAGATTGATGTTTCTACCACTATGTAGGTTACAGGAGAGACGAAATTAGACGAGACGAGACCTACAAGAATTACTGCCCCTAATGGGGATATGGGGAGGTTAAAGAACACCCCGCCAAAGTGGTTCCCGTTTCGAACAGAATAGAACCAATTTCCTTTCGTGCATGTCGTGAGAAGCTTCTTAAAAGGGTTGTATATCGTTTTCAAAACATCATAATAATAGTTTTTATGCCTGTCCTTCAAAGGTCCAAAACGTTGTTTTTTTTTTCACAGATTCAATGTCAGCTCTTAAAGCATTAGAAGTTGATGGTCATTGTAGACCTGACCTTATCCAAATACCTCTAAACATTGACCACACTTTCGCCTCCAGTGCTTTCAAAATAGTTCTGCAGTGGATCCCTGGACACTAAAGCCCACCTGACAATGACAATGCATATAGACTCGAAAAGGAGGGATCAAGACAAGAACAGCCACACACAGCAACAGCTTCACGAACAGCCAAACAGCTCATAAGATCAACAAACAAAGAAACTTGGCTGAACAGATGGGCCATGGGAAACGAGGTCTACAGACATATGGCAAGCCCCAGTCCAAATGACAGTGTAAATCAACCCCCAATTTAAGATCAGACCACCATTTTCCGACTGAGAACCCAACAAAACTCACTTAACAAGCACATGAACAGAATCCAACCACAACATACCAATGAGTGCCATCTGTGTACACACCCATATTAAACCATTTATCATCATCTCTTTGAGTGCTCAGCGTTCAATGAGTTCAGGAAAATACTTCTTTCTCCGTGGTAAGATACATGGAACACTTTGTATGGCATTAGACAACAGCTATTAAACACATGCAGATACCATTACATAGCGTTGGGCCAAAGGCCGAGAGCCTGGATGCTGTTGGATTCGTAACAACAACAATAATAACGATTGCTACAAAACAACTACAAAAAACCGAAAGCAGACGTTACTAATGAGCTGGATAGAGTAAACAGAACTAAGTGAACAGTACTCGTAAATTTAGTATCAGACCTATGTTTCTTCAGCAAATTGAGTGACAGAAAATGTAAGAACACCTAGCAATGAACGGCTGCAAAGAAAGTCATTATAGGTGGTGATAAAGTCGAGGATTTATATGTGATTAGGTAACTTTAACCTTGACCTTGACCAGTGGACTGTGCGGTCTTGAGGAAAGACGTCGGCCTCGGGTGCTGGAGGTCGTTGGTTCAAATCACGGCGGCGACCGGGAATTGTTCACATGGACTTTCTGTTATTTCCACAAATCTATGGGTAGTAGAGATCTGACACCCGTGTTCAATGTCGCGCACGTTAAAAAATCTCCCGCAAGTTGGAATTCGAAAAAAGTAGGAGTACTGTCCTCATGTGTGTTACTGTCCTCATGTGTGTTGATGTCCTCATGTGTGTTACTGTCCTCATGTGTGTTGATGTCCTCATGTGTGTTGATGTCCTCATGTGTGTTGATATCCTCATGTGTGTTACTGTCCTCATGTATGTTACTGTCCTCATGTGTGTTACTGTCCTCATGTGTGTTACTGTCCTCATGTGTGTTTATGTCCTCATGTGTGTTTATGTCCTCATGTGTGTTTATGTCCTCATGTGTGTTGATATCCTCATGTGTGTTGATATCCTCATGTGTGTTGATGTCCTCATGTGTGTTGATATCCTCAGGTGTGTTACTGTCCTCATGTGTGTTACTGTCCTCATGTGTGTTACTGTGCTCATGTGTGTTACTGTCCCCATGTGTGTTACTGTCCTCATATATTCTACTGTACTTAATACAGTCCATGCCGGGGCATATTTCAAAATTATGTTTAAAATCTACCCAATCTTTTATAGTGTCCTCGCCGATGCTACGGAGTTCCTGTATTGTGCTGATATTCTCCAAAAATATGGAGAAGAACAAACAACGTATGTGTTTAACCGAGAGCAATGATTTCTCGAAAAACTAAACTTAATGAAACTTTGACCTATTCTTCTCCTACAGATAGCCACACGCTGGCCGAGACGGACATATGTGACGTGTACCTTAGAGAGAGCCCGGTATGTCCTACTTCTGATGAGTATCCTGATCGTGTGCCTGGACATTAACTATTTCTGGACATACGGTGTACCTAAGCCGGGAGTACAATGCCTGTAACATACAGCGTTGTGTCACTTATGTTTGAGCAAGCATTGTTAACTATATGTCTGTTGCTGTTCTCATGTTGCTGTCCTCATGTATGTGTTGATGTCGTATTGTGTATTACTGTCCTTATGTGTGTTACCGTCTGTATGTGTTCTACTGTCCTCATGGATGCTACTGTTCTCATAACTTAACGTAACGTCTTTATACTAGTTTAGAAGACTCTGCAGAGTCTGTATACAACCAGTTCCATTTACATTACCATGCTCTAAAAGCTATGCGCATCCAATCTACTTTTAAATGTCCCTGCCTCCACTACTTCCTGTTGCAATGCATTCCAAGCATTCACCACTCTCTGACTAAAACAAAATGTCTTAATATCTAATAAAGACCTTTCTTTAGTAGCTATGCCCTCTTGTTCTTGTAGGTTGTTGTATTTTGAAAAAAAACTTGTTATAGTCTACTTTGTTAGTTCCTCTAATTATGTTATATTAACCTATATTAAGCCACCTCGAATTTTTATTATTTCTAGACACTGTAGGCCGGTTTTTCTGAGTCTTTCCTTATAACTGTAATTCTGGAATCTCACTATCAGCTGTGTCGCTCTTTTTTGTATCCTTTCCAGCATGTTTATATCTCCTCTATATTAAGGACTCCACACCTGTGCACAGTACTCCAACCTAGTTCTAACTAATGTGTTATTCAGTTTGACTATTTCGTCCTTGCTCCTATGTTTAATAATTTGTTTTCCCATACCTAACGTTGCATTTGCCTTTTTCACTGCTACCTGAACTTGCTCACCCCCCTTACCTGTAAGATTTATTATAACTACTATGCAGTTGGAGTCTCTGACCTCCATACTCGAGAGCGATAGGTCTCTATTTGGTGGTCCGTACAGATTGAAAATGCGGAGCTTCGTCTCTTGAGCCATTATGTCAACTCCTACAATTTCTGTTTGTCCGGTGTGATTGACTGATACCGCGCTACTCGGTATGCAGTTTCTGGTCAGTATCAGGACCCCTCCTTTGTGGCCTTCTCTATCTAGACGGAAGGTCTGGTATCCTCTGATTGAGAATTTATGATTATTGTTGAGGTGCGTTTCCTGGATACATGCCACGTCAATCTTACCTTCATGCAGGTGATGTGTTAGAGAAAGTTTTTTTGTTAATGACTCCCTCCGCATTCCACTGTAGTATTTTGAGGGTCTTGAGGTTTTGGTCAATAGAAGTTGCCCCATAGCCATGTGCCTTGACTCCACGACACATGGGTGGGTGACCACCAGTAGTCAAGGGTGGGCCCCTTCGAGGCGTGAGGCCCGGCACTATCGCTGCCTGGCGGAACTCCGCAGGATGAGGGCCATGCGTTTTTCTAATCGGTTGTACTGTCATCATGCTGCGATTTACGGTGCACTGTTTTGTTAGGCTTGCGGCTCCGTGCATCCTATTTCAACAGGCGTTTCTGTAGGGATGCCCTCCTTAGCCTTTGGCTGTCCCCAGCCTATCTGCAAGGCAGCAGTTGTTTATGATCAGAGTTGTCTCTCTTATGGAAGTTGTCTTACCAGACTATCGAGTCTTCACTACTCGTGTCTATAGGGTGCAATGATGATATGTGAGATGATATATGAAATGGACTGGTTTACCCGGAAGAAAGGCAGTCAAGTGTGTCTGTATCCCAGGATCGTCACGTCCTGCCAGAAACGTAGCATTTGCATGTGAGTGGGGTATCTCTTTCTCCCTTTATTTTCTTGGCTTCTATGCAGAGATGGTACGCCTAGCATTCTCCGCCACCTGGGGTGTTGACACAGTGGGGCAGGTGGGCAATGTCCGCTGGTCTGCATCTCTTCTGCGTCCAGCATGATAGTTATATGGCTGATAACGTACAGAGGTAGATATCGTAGCCGAAGTGCATTTAGCCAGAGGACAAGCCTTGTAATGTCACAGAGATGTTGTTCGCCTGGTGTGCGGACAGCTCTCATGGTCATTGGTTGAGTCTCGACAGTTCACAGTGAGGTGGCTGCTCTACTGTTTTCGACACCCCGACCAGGTACTAAGTCTTGTGTTGGTGGTTTCGCATCCCATCGCCGTATAAGGTGAGAATCAAGCAGTTGTCCGCCCGCTTTGATCGGCGGACGGCAAGGACCTCTTACTGCGGCTCTACCAGATAGGGCTGGGGCGCAAGCCCCAGGTCCCGAGCATGTAGGAGCCTCCCATTGCAGTGGTGCTGAGATTTTGGGCGGGATTGCGGCTTACAAGGGTTCGGCCGTAATCCCCCACATGGTAGCCTCGCGCCATTGGCTTATCAGCCTGGTACGTGAACCAAAGTGTCTGCGGCTCCTCTCGTTATGAGCTGGTTTTCCGTAGCAACGCCCTGTCATTAGTAGGGTAAAACTGACCTGTCTTCAGATGGTCTATTTCCAGCACCCGTTCACTATTTGGCCAGACGAATTTATTGAGGGCTTTTGTTTGTCAATGACCAGGTATTTGAAATCTGCGGTTTCTGCCGAGTTAAACACGATTTCCGTAGCGTTCTTTCATTAGAGTGTTAGAGAGCTGACTTGTCTTCCGTGAGTCTAATACCAGCGTACGTTCATTATTAGACCCAACGGTAGTGCTCTCGATTTTCCAGTCGTTCTACAGTATTGGCGTGTTCAGTCAAATTAAGCCACAGGTTCCACTCCTGGTGGTGCCCTTCCGTCAATTCCTTTAGCGAGACAATCAAGTGACTTATATGGTAGCCCCCAGATTTTCGAGGGTCTAATTCCAGCACATGTTCACTATTAGACCCCACGAAGGTGCTCTCACAGGCGCCGGCACATGAGGCCATGCGATCAGCACAAAGTTATCCAGAGTCACCAGTGGGGACGCCGCAACCCCGCGAGGGGAAACGACGATTGGTTTTGAACTATTAAAAGCGCTCTTTCCGCGAGGGTCGGAGCTTGGTAAGCATGTATTAGCTCTAGAATTGCCACAGTTATCCAAGTAGGATCGTGTCATCTAAGGAAGCTCGACTGATTTAATGAGCTTTCGCGGTTTCACCGTGAGACAGTGTGAACTTAGACATGCATGGCTTAATCTTTGAGATAAGCATATGACTACTGGCAGGATCAACCAGATATCTGTCGGAGACGTACGTACAGCACACACCGGTCGGCGGAGGAAAGGTGTGTGAAAAGCCTCACTGGGACTGCCGCAGGGACCGACTGACGGGACGGACGGACGGTTGTTCCACCCGTCCTTCACTCCGTCGACCTAGGACCGCCTGACAGGGGCCTCCTACACGCACCAGACGACCGACCGACCGGGCTCGCTCGAGGAGGGATGGCAGCGCTCTGTGCAGAACGGATCCCAACGACCTCGGCGATGAATTTCACTGGGACTAGAGACAATTTGGCCTGCCGGCCTGCCCTTCTCCGGAGGAGAACGCAGGGCCTTGAGGCAAGATTCCTGCTTTCCATTTGCCGGTCACAAGCTCTTTGCGAGAGTCGGACCACCAGCGAGACGTACTGTCGAGCTCTGCTATAAGCCTTAGATAAATCACCACGGACGGACCACGTTTCCTGATACGGACCAGACGAGTGCACCTCGGTGGAGGAGACGCCACAACAAACCGCACCCAATTCGCACTACGGGGAAAGGCAGGCGAGCGTTTTCCGCAAGCCCGCGCTATCGCTCCGCCTGGCGGGACTGAGATCGCTTTACGAACACTGGTTGAAATTGAGTCGCGTCGGCGAGACAACTACCCCAGATACCATGGGAATACAAATGTGATCAGAACTGATTGAATCACTGAGGCGTTTGAAATAACAACTGGAGTAGAAAAGTGATGTGTGCTTTCACTAGTCGGGTTTCAACTGCTTCGTTTTTCTTCTTCCGCGTTCATCCAGAGAAGTGCATTGTGTCGTTCTGCCATAGTTTACGGCGAGGCTGCGATAACTACGTCTTTCTACCAGCATGTAACCATGTATTCATCCGGTTTCAACTTGCTTATTTAAGTAACTGGTTTGCCTTCCCACTGTGATTCCCATCCCTTGGCCAGACTGCACTGATGAAAAGTGCAGCTTATTTACTGGGCCGCCACGTGGAAGCGGAATAGGGTATTGGTCAGCTATGGTTCGCAGACACTGATAACTGCACTTAACGTCTTTATACTGGTTTAGTAGACTCAACAGAGTCTGCAGACAACAGTCACATTTACATTTCTCTGCTTTAAAAGCTATGCACATCCAATATATTTTTAAATGCATTAACTGTCTCTGCCTCCACCACCTATTGGGTCAATGCATTCCAAGCATTCACCACTCTCTGACTAAAAAATGTTTTCTAATATCTAATCTGGACCTTTCTTTAGTTAATTTGAACCTGTGCCCTCTTGTGGTTTCATTTTGAGAAAAAAAATAAACCTTTCCTGTGATTATCTTATAAACCTGTATTAAGTCACTTCTAATTCTTCTCTTTTCTCGACACTGTAAGGCGGTTTTTCCGAGTCTTTTCTCGTAACTGTAATTCTGGAATCCTACTATCCGTTTTGTCGCTCTTCTTTGTATGCTTTCCAGGATGTTTATATCTTCTCTACTATAAGGACTTTACACCTGTACACAGTACTCCAATCTAGGTCTAACTAATGCTTTATACAATTTGACAATCACCTCCTTACTCTTATGTTTAATATTTGTAAGCACTTCAGTTAGTAGTCGCAGGCTCTGTCCGCTCATTAACTGCTGCATCTTGCGCAGTTGTTTTAGTTTTCATAAAAATACGAGGATACCTCTCAAGTTACTTGCAGGACAGACCTATACAATCCGACAGCAGGACCTCAAACCAATAACAAAACAAAGAAAAAGGACTGGAAGGCACTAAAATAACACTACGGAGGCACGCGTGATTGAAAACGCCAACGCTACACAGATAACACAAGAATGAAGATTGCATCTCCCCACGCCGTCTAAGTAGACAGATGAATTGATTCGCATCAGCACATTTTCTTCCTGAATCGTCTCTGAAAGTATTTATTTATTATCTGATTTCCTAAAAGGAGACGTAGATGGGTTTACCCTTCTTCAGCTGTTCTCTTTACCCTCAAGTCCAGCCATCACTTTCATTCTACTTGAACTGGTCAACTTGATTATCCACATGTCCGTCTCGCGATCACCACGTGACCTTAAGTACTTTCATTCCAAAGGAATACCCGGTGCGTAAAGTAAATATTCAGTTCCCAATTTGTGTAGAACCTTATTGGGATCACGCAATAAACTACCTCGTCTTTTCAACTGTTTGGAAGGTGAAACAGTGGAGCGTTGTTCATGGGCCTAGCAACTTCATCGATCGTAATGTTATATTTAACAACAAAAAAATCCACCAGAAATGACGTCATCATGCGCATCGTACGTATGTTCCCTTGTTACAGTTTGGTCCAGTTTCATTTGAACACGCCTCGTATATAGTATTATGAATCCGTATATGCCGATGGAAGCAGACACAATAACACTAGAAACCGGTCTCAAAAGATTAGATGCCTATAAGGCTGGAGACCAACATGTATTAGGTATGTAATGAAAGCAAACGTTGAAGAATGTCTGTAGTCTGGATGTGATACTCTTAGTCCCATGCCACGTCTCCGGGCCATATAGAAGGACAGACTTTACATTCGTGTTAAGCGGACTAATCTTATTTTCGAAGACTGCTGCCGAATTTCGTATTGAGCGTAGCGAGTTGAATTCAAATCAGGCCTTGTTAATCCCATGGTAAACATCTTGATTTGTTCCTGCGCCTTTGCCAATTTAACTTCCTAGATAGACAAACGTTTCTTCTTCTTCAATTGTCTGACTGTATTATTTATTGTCCACGTCGTCGATTCTCTCTTCATCTAGAAAGGCGTGGACGAGTATATCTACCTTGGACGACTGCTCAACATGCAGAACAACTTAAGCCCAGAGTTGACAAGACGACGTCGCGCGGGTTGGGCGGCTTTCTCTTCGATAAAGCCGGTACTGGAAATATCCACAACCAGAACCTGCGCACCTTTCTATTCAACTCCACAGTACTACCTGCAATATGCTATGCAACAGAAACATGGACACTAACGAAGAAGATGGAGTCCAAACTCAGAGTGACCCAAGCCTCCGCCGAGAGACGCATGGTCGGCCTCACGCTTCATAGCCAACGCACAAAAAAGGTCTTCACAACTGGGACATACGTCAACTGTCCCTGGTGGAAGATGCAGTTATTTATGCAGACAAGATGAAACATCGCTAGGGAGAGCACTTACTGCGAAGAACAGACGATCGATGGAGAACATCAATAACGATATGGTACCCCAGAGACAAGAAACGACCCCCAACTCCCTCGTCCGACCCTCTTGCATCCAGCAACAATATTCACGATGTCACAGATGGGGGGAACTCATTATCCACTGGTCCAAGACAGACATCGTTAGTAGAGAAGTTAGGACCCCAACGGTGTGTTCGCCGCTGAAGAATGGGTCCTCCAGTAATTAATTATCATGTTTATATAGTTGTTATTGCTGAAGTCGGATGTGTTTGGACCGAAAGGTGCAAATATCGCAGTCAAGCTGTAAACTACGACACAACGCATTCCGTTCTCTGGACTATATTCTGCTACTTAAGCCCTTTCAGTGTTTGGTAGTGGGAGATTGAGAATGAACGAAGCCAAGCCAAGCCATATAGTTGTTATTTTTGTATCCTTTCCTTTGTTTTGTTCACACTAATCTACAATCACCCTTTCCTGCTTTAGTTGTTAGTCAGTTTTATCTTTCCTTGAATACCTTTCCAACTTTCGTGACATTCTTTACATTTATCATCTACAAAACCACCGTCTTTCGGGTGCTTATCAATTATATTCTTGATTTTCACCCACCTTTTGTTTACCGTATCACCAAGTCTTTAATCATGAGAAAGATTGTTTAAAGTTGTACAGTTTAAAATATAAACGAGTGTGAAGATTTGATTTTCTACACATAACCTATTCATATAAATCGTGAAAATTCGAATAAATGTTTCTGGTATTCTATAGCGTTTCAGTATATTCTAAATAACTGCGAGCTATATTATCAAGTGCCTTTTCAAAATATATAAATTCATATTTAGAGTTGTAGGCCACTACCTTGATTGTTCTATGATAGTTCTGAGTGTATATTTGATTTGATCAAAATCTTTCTGCTCGTGATCATGCATCTGTTTATCTCAGTTATCTGAAGAATCTTGTATGCGATCAAGAATGATCATAGTCGGAATTTTTCTGATCAAGAATGATGATAGTCGGAATTTTTCCGATCAAGAATGATTATAGTCAGGATTTTTCCGATCAAGAATGATTATAGTCAGGATTTTTCCGATCAAGAATGATTATAGTCAGGATTTTTCCGATCAAGAATGATGATAGTCGGAATTTTTCCGATCAAGAATGATGATAGTCGGAATTTTTCCGATCAAGAATGATTATAGTCAGGATTTTTCCGATCAAGAAGGATGATAGTCAGGATTTTCTCCAGCCACTGTCCGGTGTGTTATTCCTTGCTGGCTTTTTTCTTTGGAAATTTAATTAGATTTCCTATTTTTATTTTTGGTGTGAATTATCCTCTTGCTCCCATACTTTCTTGACGCACTGGTCTAGCATCTCTGTGGTATTTGATATGTCCCACTTGATGGACTCTGGGGAGATTTCACCTGGTCCTGCAGCCTTTTCCATTCTTCAATAGTTTGTGGGTCTGCATGTTATCTTGCTTTGTTGGTGGTTTTATTTTTCCATTTAGAGCTACTTTTGTTAATATTGTCTTTTGGGATACAGGTTGATTTCTATTCATGGTTTCTTTAAAATATTTCGCTCATCTATCTCACTCCTTGCCATTGTTGAAAAATGATCTGTCATTGTGTGTCTGATCCAACAAATTATAGATCAGTGAATTTAACGAGCATAGTGTGTAAATTGTTAGAATCAATAATCAAAGAAAACATTGTTATGCATTTAGACAAGTTTAATCTAGTCAGAAATAGGAAACATGGGTTTACTAGAAGATGATCGCGCTTAACAAATCTATTAGAATTCATGGAGGAGGTTAGTAAAACGATAAATAAGGGGAACCACTGGATGTTTTTTATCTAGATTTTACAAAGGCCTTTGATAGAGTACCACATCAACCATTATTAATAAAGTTAAAATCACATAGAATAGGTGGGGAAGTTGCCAAATGGATTGAAAATTGGTTAACGAAAAGAAGGCAGAGAGTGGGCATAAAAAAAGGAGTACTTTGAGTGATGTGAAGTAAAATGTGGGGTGCCACAGGACTCGGTTTTGGGACCAATTTTGTTTTGATATATTTAAACGATTTGGACATTGATATGGAATCCATGATTGCAAAATTCGCTGATGACACAAAACTATGCAGTAGTGTCTCATCTAAAGCGGAAGTGGATATATTGAGGTCAGATTTAGATAAAATTCGAAAATAGTCTGTAAGCTGGCAAATGGAGTTTAATGTAGGGTAAATGTACAGTCATCCACATGGGTAGATCCAATATGGAACATAATTACAGAATGGGCGAGAACCATATTAGACAGAAGGAAAAGTACTGTGCACAGTACTCCAACCTAGTTCTAACTAATGTGTTATTCAGTTTGACTATTTCGTCCTTGCTCCTATGTTTAATAATTTGTTTTCCCATACCTAACGTTGCATTTGCCTTTTTCACTGCTACCTGAACTTGCTCACCCCCCTTACCTGTAAGATTTATTATAACCCCTAGGTCCCTTTCCTTTTCCTTCTGTCTAATATGGTTCTCGCCCATTCTGTAATTATGTTCCATATTGGATCTACCCATGTGGATGACTGTACATTTACCCTACATTAAACTCCATTTGCCAGCTTACAGACTATTTTCGAATTTTATCTAAATCTGACCTCAATATATCCACTTCCGCTTTAGATGAGACACTACTGCATAGTTTTGTGTCATCAGCGAATTTTGCAATCATGGATTCCATATCAATGTCCAAATCGTTTAAATATATCAAAACAAAATTGGTCCCAAAACCGAGTCCTGTGGCACCCCACATTTTACTTCACATCACTCAAAGTACTCCTTTTTTTATGCCCACTCTCTGCCTTCTTTTCGTTAACCAATTTTCAATCCATTTGGCAACTTCCCCACCTATTCTATGTGATTTTAACTTTATTAATAATGGTTGATGTGGTACTCTATCAAAGGCCTTTGTAAAATCTAGATAAAAAACATCCAGTGGTTCCCCTTATTTATCGTTTTACTAACCTCCTCCATGAATTCTAATAGATTTGTTAAGCGCGATCATCTTCTAGTAAACCCATGTTTCCTATTTCTGACTAGATTAAACTTGTCTAAATGCATAACAATGTTTTCTTTGATTATTGATTCTAACAATTTACACACTATGCTCGTTAAATTCACTGATCTATAATTTGTTGGATCAGACACACAATGACAGATCATTTTTCAACAATGGCAAGGAGTGAGATAGATGAGCGAAATATTTTAAAGAAACCATGAATAGAAATCAACCTGTATCCCAAAAGACAATATTAACAAAAGTAGCTCTAAATGGAAAAATAAAACCACCAACAAAGCAAGATAACATGCAGACCCACAAACTATTGAAGAATGGAAAAGGCTGCAGGACCAGGTGAAATCTCCCCAGAGTCCATCAAGTGGGACATATCAAATACCACAGAGATGCTAGACCAGTGCGTCAAGAAAGTATGGGAGCAAGAGGATAATTCACACCAAAAATAAAAATAGGAAATCTAATTAAATTTCCAAAGAAAAAAGCCAGCAAGGAATAACACACCGGACAGTGGCTGGAGAAAATCCTGACTATCATCCTTCTTGATCGGAAAAATCCTGACTATAATCATTCTTGATCGGAAAAATTCCGACTATCATCATTCTTGATCGGAAAAATTCCGACTATCATCATTCTTGATCGGAAAAATCCTGACTATAATCATTCTTGATCGGAAAAATCCTGACTATAATCATTCTTGATCGGAAAAATCCTGACTATAATCATTCTTGATCGGAAAAATTCCGACTATCATCATTCTTGATCAGAAAAATTCCGACTATGATCATTCTTGATCGCATACAAGATTCTTCAGATAACTGAGATAAACAGATGCATGATCACGAGCAGAAAGATTTTGATCAAATCAAATATACACTCAGAACTATCATAGAACAATCAAGGTAGTGGCCTACAACTCTAAATATGAATTTATATATTTTGAAAAGGCACTTGATAATATAGCTCGCAGTTATTTAGAATATACTGAAACGCTATAGAATACCAGAAACATTTATTCGAATTTTCACGATTTATATGAATAGGTTATGTGTAGAAAATCAAATCTTCACACTCGTTTATATTTTAAACTGTACAACTTTAAACAATCTTTCTCATGATTAAAGACTTGGTGATACGGTAAACAAAAGGTGGGTGAAAATCAAGAATATAATTGATAAGCACCCGAAAGACGGTGGTTTTGTAGATGATAAATGTAAAGAATGTCACGAAAGTTGGAAAGGTATTCAAGGAAAGATAAAACTGACTAACAACTAAAGCAGGAAAGGGTGATTGTAGATTAGTGTGAACAAAACAAAGGAAAGGATACAAAAATAACAACTATATGGCTTGGCTTGGCTTCGTTCATTCTCAATCTCCCACTACCAAACACTGAAAGGGCTTAAGTAGCAGAATATAGTCCAGAGAACGGAATGCGTTGTGTCGTAGTTTACAGCTTGACTGCGATATTTGCACCTTTCGGTCCAAACACATCCGACTTCAGCAATAACAACTATATAAACATGATAATTAATTACTGGAGGACCCATTCTTCAGCGGCGAACACACCGTTGGGGTCCTAACTTCTCTACTAACGATGTCTGTCTTGGACCAGTGGATAATGAGTTCCCCCCATCTGTGACATCGTGAATATTGTTGCTGGATGCAAGAGGGTCGGACGAGGGAGTTGGGGGTCGTTTCTTGTCTCTGGGGTACCATATCGTTATTGATGTTCTCCATCGATCGTCTGTTCTTCGCAGTAAGTGCTCTCCCTAGCGATGTTTCATCTTGTCTGCATAAATAACTGCATCTTCCACCAGGGACAGTTGACGTATGTCCCAGTTGTGAAGACCTTTTTTGTGCGTTGGCTATGAAGCGTGAGGCCGACCATGCGTCTCTCGGCGGAGGCTTGGGTCACTCTGAGTTTGGACTCCATCTTCTTCGTTAGTGTCCATGTTTCTGTTGCATAGCATATTGCAGGTAGTACTGTGGAGTTGAATAGAAAGGTGCGCAGGTTCTGGTTGTGGATATTTCCAGTACCGGCTTTATCGAAGAGAAAGCCGCCCAACCCGCGCGACGTCGTCTTGTCAACTCTGGGCTTAAGTTGTTCTGCATGTTGAGCAGTCGTCCAAGGTAGATATACTCGTCCACGCCTTTCTAGATGAAGAGAGAATCGACGACGTGGACAATAAATAATACAGTCAGACAATTGAAGAAGAAGAAACGTTTGTCTATCTAGGAAGTTAAATTGGCAAAGGCGCAGGAACAAATCAAGATGTTTACCATGGGATTAACAAGGCCTGATTTGAATTCAACTCGCTACGCTCAATACGAAATTCGGCAGCAGTCTTCGAAAATAAGATTAGTCCGCTTAACACGAATGTAAAGTCTGTCCTTCTATATGGCCCGGAGACGTGGCATGGGACTAAGAGTATCACATCCAGACTACAGACATTCTTCAACGTTTGCTTTCATTACATACCTAATACATGTTGGTCTCCAGCCTTATAGGCATCTAATCTTTTGAGACCGGTTTCTAGTGTTATTGTGTCTGCTTCCATCGGCATATACGGATTCATAATACTATATACGAGGCGTGTTCAAATGAAACTGGACCAAACTGTAACAAGGGAACATACGTACGATGCGCATGATGACGTCATTTCTGGTGGATTTTTTTGTTGTTAAATATAACATTACGATCGATGAAGTTGCTAGGCCCATGAACAACGCTCCACTGTTTCACCTTCCAAACAGTTGAAAAGACGAGGTAGTTTATTGCGTGATCCCAATAAGGTTCTACACAAATTGGGAACTGAATATTTACTTTACGCACCGGGTATTCCTTTGGAATGAAAGTACTTAAGGTCACGTGGTGATCGCGAGACGGACATGTGGATAATCAAGTTGACCAGTTCAAGTAGAATGAAAGTGATGGCTGGACTTGAGGGTAAAGAGAACAGCTGAAGAAGGGTAAACCCATCTACGTCTCCTTTTAGGAAATCAGATAATAAATAAATACTTTCAGAGACGATTCAGGAAGAAAATGTGCTGATGCGAATCAATTCATCTGTCTACTTAGACGGCGTGGGGAGATGCAATCTTCATTCTTGTGTTATCTGTGTAGCGTTGGCGTTTTCAATCACGCGTGCCTCCGTAGTGTTATTTTAGTGCCTTCCAGTCCTTTTTCTTTGTTTTGTTATTGGTTTGAGGTCCTGCTGTCGGATTGTATAGGTCTGTCCTGCAAGTAACTTGAGAGGTATCCTCGTATTTTTATGAAAACTAAAACAACTGCGCAAGATGCAGCAGTTAATGAGCGGACAGAGCCTGCGACTACTAACTGAAGTGCTTACAAATATTAAACATAAGAGTAAGGAGGTGATTGTCAAATTGTATAAAGCATTAGTTAGACCTAGATTGGAGTACTGTGTACAGGTGTAAAGTCCTTATAGTAGAGAAGATATAAACATCCTGGAAAGCATACAAAGAAGAGCGACAAAACGGATAGTAGGATTCCAGAATTACAGTTACGAGAAAAGACTCGGAAAAACCGCCTTACAGTGTCGAGAAAAGAGAAGAATTAGAAGTGACTTAATACAGGTTTATAAGATAATCACAGGAAAGGTTTATTTTTTTTCTCAAAATGAAACCACAAGAGGGCACAGGTTCAAATTAACTAAAGAAAGGTCCAGATTAGATATTAGAAAACATTTTTTAGTCAGAGAGTGGTGAATGCTTGGAATGCATTGACCCAATAGGTGGTGGAGGCAGAGACAGTTAATGCATTTAAAAATATATTGGATGTGCATAGCTTTTAAAGCAGAGAAATGTAAATGTGACTGTTGTCTGCAGACTCTGTTGAGTCTACTAAACCAGTATAAAGACGTTAAGTGCAGTTATCAGTGTCTGCGAACCATAGCTGACCAATACCCTATTCCGCTTCCACGTGGCGGCCCAGTAAATAAGCTGCACTTTTCATCAGTGCAGTCTGGCCAAGGGATGGGAATCACAGTGGGAAGGCAAACCAGTTACTTAAATAAGCAAGTTGAAACCGGATGAATACATGGTTACATGCTGGTAGAAAGACGTAGTTATCGCAGCCTCGCCGTAAACTATGGCAGAACGACACAATGCACTTCTCTGGATGAACGCGGAAGAAGAAAAACGAAGCAGTTGAAACCCGACTAGTGAAAGCACACATCACTTTTCTACTCCAGTTGTTATTTCAAACGCCTCAGTGATTCAATCAGTTCTGATCACATTTGTATTCCCATGGTATCTGGGGTAGTTGTCTCGCCGACGCGACTCAATTTCAACCAGTGTTCGTAAAGCGATCTCAGTCCCGCCAGGCGGAGCGATAGCGCGGGCTTGCGGAAAACGCTCGCCTGCCTTTCCCCGTAGTGCGAATTGGGTGCGGTTTGTTGTGGCGTCTCCTCCACCGAGGTGCACTCGTCTGGTCCGTATCAGGAAACGTGGTCCGTCCGTGGTGATTTATCTAAGGCTTATAGCAGAGCTCGACAGTACGTCTCGCTGGTGGTCCGACTCTCGCAAAGAGCTTGTGACCGGCAAATGGAAAGCAGGAATCTTGCCTCAAGGCCCTGCGTTCTCCTCCGGAGAAGGGCAGGCCGGCAGGCCAAATTGTCTCTAGTCCCAGTGAAATTCATCGCCGAGGTCGTTGGGATCCGTTCTGCACAGAGCGCTGCCATCCCTCCTCGAGCGAGCCCGGTCGGTCGGTCGTCTGGTGCGTGTAGGAGGCCCCTGTCAGGCGGTCCTAGGTCGACGGAGTGAAGGACGGGTGGAACAACCGTCCGTCCGTCCCGTCAGTCGGTCCCTGCGGCAGTCCCAGTGAGGCTTTTCACACACCTTTCCTCCGCCGACCGGTGTGTGCTGTACGTACGTCTCCGACAGATATCTGGTTGATCCTGCCAGTAGTCATATGCTTATCTCAAAGATTAAGCCATGCATGTCTAAGTTCACACTGTCTCACGGTGAAACCGCGAAAGCTCATTAAATCAGTCGAGCTTCCTTAGATGACACGATCCTACTTGGATAACTGTGGCAATTCTAGAGCTAATACATGCTTACCAAGCTCCGACCCTCGCGGAAAGAGCGCTTTTAATAGTTCAAAACCAATCGTCGTTTCCCCTCGCGGGGTTGCGGCGTCCCCACTGGTGACTCTGGATAACTTTGTGCTGATCGCATGGCCTCATGTGCCGGCGCCTGTGAGAGCACCTTCGTGGGGTCTAATAGTGAACATGTGCTGGAATTAGACCCTCGAAAATCTGGGGGCTACCATATAAGTCACTTGATTGTCTCGCTAAAGGAATTGACGGAAGGGCACCACCAGGAGTGGAACCTGTGGCTTAATTTGACTGAACACGCCAATACTGTAGAACGACTGGAAAATCGAGAGCACTACCGTTGGGTCTAATAATGAACGTACGCTGGTATTAGACTCACGGAAGACAAGTCAGCTCTCTAACACTCTAATGAAAGAACGCTACGGAAATCGTGTTTAACTCGGCAGAAACCGCAGATTTCAAATACCTGGTCATTGACAAACAAAAGCCCTCAATAAATTCGTCTGGCCAAATAGTGAACGGGTGCTGGAAATAGACCATCTGAAGACAGGTCAGTTTTACCCTACTAATGACAGGGCGTTGCTACGGAAAACCAGCTCATAACGAGAGGAGCCGCAGACACTTTGGTTCACGTACCAGGCTGATAAGCCAATGGCGCGAGGCTACCATGTGGGGGATTACGGCCGAACCCTTGTAAGCCGCAATCCCGCCCAAAATCTCAGCACCACTGCAATGGGAGGCTCCTACATGCTCGGGACCTGGGGCTTGCGCCCCAGCCCTATCTGGTAGAGCCGCAGTAAGAGGTCCTTGCCGTCCGCCGATCAAAGCGGGCGGACAACTGCTTGATTCTCACCTTATACGGCGATGGGATGCGAAACCACCAACACAAGACTTAGTACCTGGTCGGGGTGTCGAAAACAGTAGAGCAGCCACCTCACTGTGAACTGTCGAGACTCAACCAATGACCATGAGAGCTGTCCGCACACCAGGCGAACAACATCTCTGTGACATTACAAGGCTTGTCCTCTGGCTAAATGCACTTCGGCTACGATATCTACCTCTGTACGTTATCAGCCATATAACTATCATGCTGGACGCAGAAGAGATGCAGACCAGCGGACATTGCCCACCTGCCCCACTGTGTCAACACCCCAGGTGGCGGAGAATGCTAGGCGTACCATCTCTGCATAGAAGCCAAGAAAATAAAGGGAGAAAGAGATACCCCACTCACATGCAAATGCTACGTTTCTGGCAGGACGTGACGATCCTGGGATACAGACACACTTGACTGCCTTTCTTCCGGGTAAACCAGTCCATTTCATATATCATCTCACATATCATCATTGCACCCTATAGACACGAGTAGTGAAGACTCGATAGTCTGGTAAGACAACTTCCATAAGAGAGACAACTCTGATCATAAACAACTGCTGCCTTGCAGATAGGCTGGGGACAGCCAAAGGCTAAGGAGGGCATCCCTACAGAAACGCCTGTTGAAATAGGATGCACGGAGCCGCAAGCCTAACAAAACAGTGCACCGTAAATCGCAGCATGATGACAGTACAACCGATTAGAAAAACGCATGGCCCTCATCCTGCGGAGTTCCGCCAGGCAGCGATAGTGCCGGGCCTCACGCCTCGAAGGGGCCCACCCTTGACTACTGGTGGTCACCCACCCATGTGTCGTGGAGTCAAGGCACATGGCTATGGGGCAACTTCTATTGACCAAAACCTCAAGACCCTCAAAATACTACAGTGGAATGCGGAGGGAGTCATTAACAAAAAAACTTTCTCTAACACATCACCTGCATGAAGGTAAGATTGACGTGGCATGTATCCAGGAAACGCACCTCAACAATAATCATAAATTCTCAATCAGAGGATACCAGACCTTCCGTCTAGATAGAGAAGGCCACAAAGGAGGGGTCCTGATACTGACCAGAAACTGCATACCGAGTAGCGCGGTATCAGTCAATCACACCGGACAAACAGAAATTGTAGGAGTTGACATAATGGCTCAAGAGACGAAGCTCCGCATTTTCAATCTGTACGGACCACCAAATAGAGACCTATCGCTCTCGAGTATGGAGGTCAGAGACTCCAACTGCATAGTAGTTGGAGATTTCAACAGCCACTCGGAGAGATGGGGATACTCTGACACAGACAGCAGAGGTGACGAAGTGGAAGATTGGGAGATAGATGCAAATCTCTCCCTAATCAATAGGCCGGAGGATAGCCCTAGCTTCTATTCAAGAACATGGCATACCACCTCGACTCCAGATTTGGCCTTCTCCACACAGGACATACACCATAAAATAGACCGCCAGGTGCTAAACCAACTGGCAGGTAGCGACCACCGGCCGATCAGGCTAATCATTGACATGGAAGTAGGCCCACAGGAAACAAAACCACTCCCACGTTGGAATTACAAACGAGCCGACTGGGACAGATTTGCAATCCTGACAGATGGGCTGTGTGAAACCATCAACACACGAAACACCAAAATGAAGCCTATGCTGGAGAGCCTAAGCAAGGCAATAATGCAAGCCGCCACTGAAACCATCCCAAGAGGTGCTAGGAAAAACTATAAGCCCTACTGGAATGATGAGTTGCAGAAAGTGAAAGATGCAGTAACAATTGCTAGGAACATGGCAGAGCGAGAAAAATCCATAGAGGCAAACATCGCCCTCAAAGCCGCCACGGCGAAGTACAAACACACTCTCAAGCAAACAGCAAGAGAAAGCTGAAAAAATAAAACGGAAAGTCTAAACCTGGACAAAGACGGGAACAAGCTATGGAAGCTAGTCAGAGCCATGAACGACGAAACCCCGTCAAATAAACAAATTACTATCAAGCAGGGCGAGAACTTGATCACAGGTAAGAAAGCCGCAAACGCCTTTGTCGATCACTATGCCAGAGCAAACCACATCGAGGTCCCTGCAGATAAGCATACAGACATTAGCGAAGAGCTAAAGGGGCACGAAAACATGAATACGGCACCTGAAGAGCACATGATGGCCAAATTAACAATGCGCGAAATGGAAGAGGCTATGAGAACACTAAAGAAAAAGAAATCTCCCGGAAAAGACGGGATAACAAACGAAATGCTGATGGGGCTGGGCCAAACAGCGAAGAGGAAACTGCTATCGGTCCTGAACCAAAGCTGGAAAAGGGGAATTGTACCACAGGCATGGAAAGACGCAATACTGGTACCAGTACCAAAAACAGGAAAGGACAAAACAGATCCAAATGGATTCAGGCCCATAAGCCTACTGAGCTGTGTCGGCAAGCTGATGGAACGGATGATAAACACCAGACTGATGTGGCATCTGGAAGAAAAACGAATACTAATTCCACAGCAAGCCGGCTTTAGACAGCACAGATCCACTGAGGACCAGGTCATCCTCATAGCCCAGGAGATAGAAGATGCCTACCAGGCACAGAAACACACAGTAGCTGTTTGGGTGGATCTGGAAAAGGCATTTGACAAAGTCTGGAAAGATGGACTTAGAGTCAAGCTAAGAAGAAACGATGTTTGTGGGAAAATGTACAAGTGGATCAACCACTACCTCAAACAAAGAACGGCCAGAGTCCAAGTACAGGGGCAGATTAGCAAAAAGGTGACACTCGAGCAGGGAGTACCCCAAGGGGGAGTACTGTCACCCACACTCTTCCTGGTATATATAAACGATATTACAGAGAATATACCAAGAAGAGTCCATAGCTCAATGTTTGCAGACGATCTGGCTATGTGGACCTCTGAAAAGAATCTCACCATAGCAAGAAATCGGATGCAGACGGCCCTAACATCGCTGGAAGAGTGGGCGAACTCATGGCTGGTCAAAATAAACGAGGAGAAAACCACATGCACAATATTCTCGCTCTCATTAAAACCCCAAAGTACCAAATTAAGTCTAAATGGCAAATTCCTGCAGCCAAACGACAACCCAACCTATCTGGGAGTCACATTTGATCGGCGCATGACATGGAAAAGACAGATCGAGAGAAACCGAATGAAAGCCAGAGAAAGAATGGCAATCATGAGGAAACTTGCTAGCACAAGCTGGGGAGCAGACGAAGGCATACTAAAGAAACTGTACACTGGAAGAGTGAGACCAGTTCTCGAGTATCGCATTGCGGCATGGACAACAGCAGCGAAGGCGAACTTCGATAAAGTTAACAAACTTCAAAACCAAGCCATGAGAATTATAACAGGTGGCATGAAGTCAACGCCAATTGTAGAACTTGAAAAGATTACAAAACTGCAATCCATGACCGATAGAAGAGACTGCAGAGCCCAGCTGCAGTCAGAGAAACTCCGAAGACTGACCGACCATCCAATGCACCAGAGACTAAACAATTTGGGAAATGGGAAACTAAAGCGGAGAAACTTTGCAGAAATAGCCAAAGCAAAGATGCACGAAGATCCCATAAACGCACTAACAACACCAAAACCCATCACTACTGTACGAAAACCTACCTGGAGGCAGGATATATTTCCAGAGGTGGTAGAAAATATACCAGGTATTGCAAACAAAAACTGCCAGACTGAAAAAGAAAGGAGAGATACTACCCTAAGCTTCATATCGAAAAGCTACCCAAGCATGGACTGGACCCATGCATTCACCGACGGCTCTGTAACAAACACTACACAGAACGGAGGGGCAGGAGCATTCCTGAACCTACCAAATGGCAGACAAATAACACTGTCATTCGCTACTGGTAAGTACACAAGCAATTTCAGAGCGGAGGCAGAGGCACTGAGGGCGGCAGTGGAAGAAATGGTGACACACAGTGAAAATGAAAGCCATATAGTCCTGCTTACAGATGCTCTCGCCGTAGTCACAGCGCTAAAAAGCCAGAAAAACACTGAGCTTAATGACTTAAGAGCAGCACTCTGCAAACTGTGCCAGCAGTCCGCACCAAAAAGGGTAGTGGTACAGTGGGTCCCATCACACTGCAACATCCAAGGCAACGAGGAGGCAGACAGACTGGCAAAAGAATGTGCAAGACTACCACAAACAGATACCAGTATGACGTACGAAGAGTCAAAACGGCTTATCAAAGCCAGATACATGACCAAATGGGAAACCGAACATACTGGTTACACCAAAAACGATGCCTATTACCAGTTGAACCGAAGAGAGCAGGTCGTTGTCTTCAGACTTCGCACTGGCCACAATAGACTGAGGTACCACCTATTCAACAAATTGAAGATAGGGTGTACCGACGAATGCCCGTGCGGTACTGGTAAAATGACCGCTGAACATCTGCTGCAGAACTGCCCGACATACGAGAATCAGAGAGAGCAGAGGTGGCCATCACCAGTGGAACTGCAAGACAAGCTCTATGGCAGTGGCGACAGCCTCAGGTTGACCGCCGCTTTTTTCGAAAAAATAATGGTTACTGTCTGATTTCGTACGCAGAAGAAGAAGAAGATATTAGAAAACATTTTTTAGTCAGAGAGTGGTGAATGCTTGGAATGCATTGACCCAATAGGTGGTGGAGGCAGAGACAGTTAATGCATTTAAGAATATATTGGATGTGCATAGCTTTTAAAGCAGAGAAATGTAAATGTGACTGTTATCTGCCGACTCTGTTGAGTCTACTAAACCAGTATAAAGACGTTACGTGCAGTTATCAGTGTCTGCGAACCATAGCTGACCAATACCCTATTCCGCTTCCACGTGGCGGCCCAGTAAATAAGCTGCACTTTTCATCAGTGCAGTCTGGCCAAGGGATGGGAATCACAGTGGGAAGGCAAACCAGTTACTTAAATAAGCAAGTTGAAACCGGATGAATACATGGTTACATCCTGGTAGAAAGACGTAGTTATCGCAGCCTCGCCGTAAACTATGGCAGAACGACACAATGCACTTCTCTGGATGAACGCGGAAGAAGTAAAACGAAGCAGTTGAAACCCGACTAGTGAAAGCACACATCACTTTTCTACTCCAGTTGTTATTTCAAACGCCTCAGTGATTCAATCAGTTCTGATCACATTTGTATTCCCATGGTACAGCTCTCTCGAGTTTTATACCATAATAGTTTCTTCGTGTATTGCGAAATCCTAGATATTGTCCAGTGTTTTACATAAACTTTACGAAAAGCGTTGTCCTGATCAACAAATGCTATATTGAGATGCGCGTCATTTTCTGTTATTCTGTCACTTAACTGTCTGATAGAAGACATCTGTACATCCTATACACTTACAAAAACTAAATCGGGCTTTGCTTAAATGAGGTTCAACAATTGGTTTTATTTTTGGTTCACCGTCATGTTTCCGGTATGTTTAGTATAAATGAATGTACGTATTGGAAGTGATTGAAAGTTATTGTCAAACTGTATAAAGCATAATTAGACCTAGTTTATAGTACTGTGTACAGGTGTGGAGTCCTTATCGTAGAGAAGATATAAAAATACTGGAAAGGATTTTTTTTTAAAAGAGTGACAAAGCTGATAGTGGGATTCCAGAATTACAATTATGAGGTAAGACTCAGAAAAAACGGCCTACAGTATTTAGATAAGAGAAAAATTATAGGTGACAATACAGGTTTATAAGATACTGTAATAAAATGAAAGGATGCATTAGATTATAACACGTTTTCAAAATGCAACCACCCACAAGAACAAGAAGCAAAGCTACAAATTAACTAAAGAAAGGTCCAGATTAGATATTAGGAAATATAGGAGTGGTGAATGCTTGGAATACATTGTCACAGGAAGTAGTTGAGGTAAGGACAAAATGCATGTAAGAATAATTTGGATTCGCATAGCTTTTAGAGCAAGGAAATGTAAATGAAACCAGTTGTATACAGACTGCAGATGCTTCTAAACTAGTATAAAGACGTTAAGTATCAGTTTCTTTTACTACACTCCCTGTATTTCCTACAGATTAATATTATTGTAGCCTGTTGTTAGTCGTCTGGTTTTCTTCCTTCTTTCCGTGCTATTTAAAAGATTGTGTCAGTCATTTCATTCCTCTCATCCCACACTTGAAATGCTTCAGTTGTTAGTATGTTGATTTTTTTTTAAAATTTAGTGTTTACCCATGACCTACTCTAGATAGGCCTGTGGACTGATTGGAAAAACCCCTTGAAAGAGTGACGACTTAATGATGAAACTTTCATTTGTCAACTAATGTCCGTTTTATAATGGTTTCCATCAATTGCCGCCTAATATCTGAATTGCCGATATGCGAGATTATTTGCACGTCAACTTATCTTTTCAATGTCCCAATGACTTACTAATTTACATTGTGTCAGGTAGTGCCATTTTCTTAAAGTGGCTAGTTCTTTTGATATTTCTTAGCAAAGGAATTGTTTTGTCCCTAAGAAAATAATTTACTGTAGAGTTTTATAAATTGTATTTTTTTAGGCATAGGCGTCTCTCCAATTTGAATGAGATTTTCTACATTAGGTTCCACATAATGCCTTTTTGTAATGTAGTTCATGTGTTTTTAGGAGCTGTAAAAAGTAACTGAGCATTTCGTTGAAAAATCGCATGTTGGTTTTTTTACTTTTCTGACTGATCCTCTGTAAATGTTGAGTCATTACCACTAGTCGATAGTCAGGATCTATACTGATGTTGGAGATTACTCTAGAACTACAATCACCAAACGGTCGCTGGCGAGCTACGACAATATTTTCGGTAGCTTGTGAGAAATGTTTTCTTCCTGAAAATTTGCCTACCATTTTTTAACTTTAGTTCGAGTTGGCAAAACTGGATGCACAAAATGTAAATGAGAGTTTGATGTGAAGTTGACAAATGTGATTTGTACGCAACGAAAGTCGTTGTGTGCTAGTCACTTCAAATGTGAAGTTGACAAATGTGATTTGTACGCAACGAAAGTCGTTGTGTGCTAGTCACTTCAAATGTGAAATTGACAAATGTGATTTGTACGCAACGAAAGTCGTTGTGTGCTAGTCACTTCAAATGTGAAGTTGACAAATGTGATTTGTACGCAACGAAAGTCGTTGTGTGCTAGTCACTTCAAATGTGAAGTTGACAAATGTGATGTGTACGCAACGAAAGTCGTTGTGTGCTAGTCACTTCAATGAAAATGATGATGAGATAATCCCTTTAGCTGTGAGCTGGCAGCTCTTTACATCCCAACGACGCCTGGACAAAAGCACACGTCCTCTCAATTGTTGTAGTGATGTGTAAGGGTGTGTTGTGCATTGGTGGGGTGTGATGGGAACAGAAGGTTTCGCAGATTGGCCAGTCCTGAACATAAAGTCAGGAGATGCTCGACTGACTCCTCATGGTCGTGGCAGCACCTCCAGTTTGGTTCACGTAGTGAGTCTATTATATTCAGATGTTTGTTGAGAGGGGCGTGGCTTGTTCTCAGCTTAAAGATCAAACTATGGTCTCTTCTTCTCAGTTTCTTAGCTGGGTCCTGGTTTTTCTTTGTGTTTGAAATCACTTCAATAATAACCAAAAATGCACATGATGAAAGCAGAAAGACAAGCCTGTACTATAAATTTAAACACATACCTACACAATTTACTTCCCGTCTTATAATTGATTTGATGTTAAGTATCTCCTGTTGTCATTATGAAATTTATATTCTAATTTCTTGCCTTGGTATACGTCATGCATTTGTACAAGTTGTAATTCTTGTCAATGTGTTGAATTATAAAAATGCTATACGTTGGTAAATAGCTCGTCAAAGAATTTTAAAATGTATAAGTGGGTCGCATACTTATTAAGTTTTTTTACTTATTAAGTGCAACGTGATATTTGTCCATTGTCTTTGGTAGTTATGTATATCAATTAGTAATGTTTTATCTAAGTTATTTCACCTGTACTTTTTCGGTATTGGAAGAATGCTCATCAATGAGAACTAACCATCATTTTGAAAATAGCCGACTCGATTTTTAAATAAATATGGCAAATCTACCAACAAATTGCAGTTGATGCTCAATTTCTGAAAAATGTCATAGCAGGGTGATGAAAAACGGGTTTGTGGATAGATGTAGAAAGGTGAGGAAAGATGAGTTCATGGATAGATGTTGGAATAGGTGAGGAAAGATGGGTTTATGGATAGATGTAGAAAGGTGAGGAAAGATGGGTTTATGGATAGATGTAGAAAGGTGAGGAAAGATGGGTTTATGGATAGATGTTGGAACAGGTGAGGAAAGATGGGTTCATGGATGGATGTTGGAACAGGTGAGGAAAGATGGGTTCATGGATAGATGTTGGAACAGGTGAGGAAAGATGGGTTCATGGATAGATGTAGGAACAGGTGAGGAAAGATGGGTTTATGGATAGATGTTGGAACAGGTGAGGAAAGATGGGTTCATGGATAGATGTAGGAACAGGTGAGGAAAGATGGGTTTATGGATAGATATAGAAAGGTGAGGAAAGATGGGTTTATGGATAGATGTAGAAAGGTGAGGAAAGATGGGTTCATGGATAGATGTAGAAAGGTGAGGAAAGATGGGTTTATGGATGGATGTAGAAACAGGTGAGGAAAGATGGGTTTATGGATAGACGACAAACGGAAAAATGGAGTCTTCACAGTGGGTTGGAACGACATCAGCCAGACCAGATAAAAGCTCGCCAGTCACTCAAATGTGAAGTTTCTGTTGATCGTCTTTTTAATTAGAGGGGCACAGCTGAAAGTGTATTTATTCCACGTAGTCAGATAACCAATAGAGAGTAGTATTTGAATGTTGTGAGGTGTTTGAGAGAGGCAATACGAAGAAAGAGGCCTGAAGCACGCCGAAACAAAAGCTGGATCCTGCACCACGACAACCCACCTGCATACACGCCACTGCTTATTCCTGACTGTTTAGCAATGCATGAAATGATTATTGTTCCTATTATCCGGATTTGACCTTTGCAGACATTTGTTTTTACCAAAGTTGAAATCCACTCTTAAAGATCACCGATTTCAGATCATTGAAAAGATCAAAGAAAATGTGCTACGAGATACCGACGTTTTCCCCCAAAACGAGTTCCAGGATGCATTAAAAATTTAGAAAATATTTGTTGGAGGTGAAAGAGGTGGGGGTGGGGGAGGGGTGTGAATGTTCACAGTTTTTACAAAGTTCGGTTTCTTTTTGAACTGCCTTGGTAATTGTCTTGAGTTCTCTTCTACTAAATCAAATATTACTTCAGGCCGCTCTAATAAAAAAAAGGTTGCGCACAACTGACATATTTCATGAATTCCTACTACATGGTATTAATGTATCTATACTGTCTCTATGCCCAGATACACAGAGGAATTCTCTGACCTCTTCAAAGATTGGATATGGCCAGCTATGAACAACACCATAGGAAAGATCTTCCCTCTAGCAACAGTGACCGTCTGCGTTTTCTTCACGGCTTGCACAATGATTCGTCGTCCACACAGCCTGGACAAAGACCTAGAAGCTGAGATGAAGAAATACTTCCTGGAGCTGGCTACACTGAGAGACTTCAAAACTATCTGCTTCATTCTCTGCCTGGTGTTCATATGCCTGGGAATGTTTAAAGGCGCATACATCTTCACCACATTCTTAGTCGCGCGTGAATATCTAGATGTAGAGTGTTTAAACATGGACGTCTTCAACACTCTAGACATGACATTTACATTTGTATTCTACAGCTCGAAGATCTACCTATACATAGCGTTCAGCTCTAAGTTTCGGGTTAAGCTTAAACAAGGGTTTGTACATGCATTTAAAAGACTGGATAACTTATGTAGAACACTGTGTAAGTGTGAGCATAAGTGGACACCCATGAGACCTAGAGATACGCGTTCAGACAGAACAAAACAAAATCCGAACATGCCTCTTATAAATACCGAAGGCATGAATACAAAAAGCAATACTGGCTTGAGACATGTTGGAGAGAAACATACAACAGCCCCCAGTAACACAGATAGTGCTGCAACTTCGGATTGTTGTGATCAAAACTGTATTGGCACAAGAAGCTGGAATATCAAAGTCCCAACTAACCACAGAGACGCGAGACCACAATGTGATGTGCCAATAAACTGTAAGGAAACTGACACTAAAGTCTGATTGGTTATCTCAGCTTGGTCTGCAAAGAATCATATATATTTGACCTGGAAGACCCCTTGATCTACATCTGCAGTTGTCTTGTGTGGCATCTGGAGGCTAGTTAAATAGATATTAATAGCACGTACAATATCATAGAAAGCTGTGTGTGGGGATCCATTCGCTATTATTGTACAATATACAGTAAAACAGTGTTTTCCAATGAATATATCTAGAGGTCGCGAGTTCCAATCAAGGTAGAGACCAGAATTTTTTCAGGTGGATCTTCTGGTAAAAATACCCCTGATCTCTAGATAGTGAGATCGGACTCTCGTGTCCAGTGTCGAGCACGTTAAAAGTTCCTTGGCAGAAATCGAAAGGAGTAGGCTTAACGGCCTCTGCCCGGAAAAAATTAAAGTTAAAAATCTACCCAAATTTGTTGTTCATTCCCCCATGCCCATTAAGTCGCAGGAAGCTTACAATATCTACTTCGGATAGCCGATAGCCTTCGGCTACTTGGCAATAGAATTAACATGTCTGTTTGAATACCAGGATTCCATGTATGTCAGGATTTCTGAATGAACACGATTATGTGATAATGTGAAAGCGCAGCGTAGGAAGGAGGTCTGGGAATCACACTGGGTCTAGATATGCTCCATTGTAAGCTGATGTATATTGGTAGATGATCTACAATGAGAGAAATCAAGGCGAAATCAAGGAGAAATCCTGCTTACCCCACCCCAGAAACAAACATGAGACACGTTATACGTAGGTCAGTTTGTGCTTTCTTTCATTATATCACTCATGGGCCACTAAACAAATATTACAATATTAGACATTTTTTAAAATGAGAAATCAATCATATTTAATTCCATTGTTCTTCATTCTCTTCAGTCATTTGGACATGATGTGTGAGATATTTTCATGCAAATAACGAACTTGCATGGGAGCAATTGCTAGTTAACACACCCTTATTTCTAAAAAAAAAAACTGCTGAAAAAACTCGTGTGTAATCACTATGGAAAGGTTACCAGCCAGGTAATGTTAGTCTCAGGGATGAAAATCAACCCTCTGCTAGTGTGCCGGGGAATGGCTCGCCACACCTGTTGCAAGTTTTGAAACAAAATGAGCTTACCAGCTGGAGGAAGGTTGTCGATCGATTGTTTCATTACGTCCCAGATAGGCTCAATAAGGTTCAGATCATGTGACATCGCTGGCCAATCGTTCCTGGTGACACAAACAGATACTAGTATGACGTACGAAGAGTCAAAACGGCTTATTAAAGCCAGATACATGACCAAATGGGAAACTGAACATACCGGCTACACCAAAAACGATGCCTATTACCAGTTGAACAGAAGAGAGCAGGTCGTTGTCTTCAGACTTCGCACTGGCCACAATAGACTGAGGTACCACCTATTCAACAAATTGAAGATAGGTGGTACCGACGAATGCCTTTGTGGTACCGAGAAAATGACCGCTGAACATTGCTGCAGAACTGCCCGACATACAAGGATCAGAGAGAGCAGATGTGGCCATCACCAGTGGAACCACAAGACAAGCTCTATGGCAGTGTCGACAGCCTCAGGATGACCGCCGCTTTTTTCGAAAAAATAATGGTTACTGTCTGACTGCGTACGATGAAGAAGAAGAAGAAGTTCCTGGTGACATGTTGATGCTGAAGGAAGTCATTAACGAAATGATTCTTCTATCCATCAGGCAATGTTACCTTTATTTGATTCAATGCTCATGGTGGTTACACGAGTTATTGCCCATCTTTATGTAGGGAGCCGGCACGTCTGTATTTAAGAAAAAAGGGTGTGTCCAGATAACTAGCAATTGCTCCCCTTCCAAGTTCGTTGTTTATATGAAACTGTCTCACTCTGATACCCAAAAGACTGATGTTGTTGTTTGCGAATGCCTACAATGAGTAGGTTATACTTTTGTGCGCTCTGAAAAGAGACGTCAAGTGGCGAGTTGCAGTAGCTTTCCTCACATCCTGAGCGTGCTGATGAAGGTGGACGGGTGTCCTCAATGCGGTTGTGCTAAGCTTGACTTCATCTGCGTGTCACTCACTATTACGGGGATCATGTCAATCCCTCACCTCGTTAGCCAGACTGCCATGAAAACAGCCCGTTTCCAGGTAGGACTACTAGAAAGCCGAGGTGAAGGTCTTTGCCAGTATGTTTTGTCTTACCCTGACTAACATGTCTGATCAGTATATTTTGCCTGACCAAACGTTAGTCTTCATCCCAAATGACTGAAGAACGATGTGATTAACTTACTGACTTAGAATCCTGGTATTCAAACAGGCAGACGTGTGCCTGGTACCGGGTAGTCAAAGGTTATCTGTAGTACTTTTTTGTGTGATTTTATTACAAGTGACTAAATATAATTGATTTCTATTTGTTCAATTTTATTTTCAAAATGGTGAATGGCCCTTGAATTATTAAGAGCAGAATATCTACGTATATCTTTTATAGTAATATCAGAAATTAATGTTACACTTCCTTTGACGATTTCTATCCTTCTCCGTTGCTAATATAATTGACGTCAAATTTCTATATTGAATGTATGGATATATTGTCCTGATTGTGCCGATGGCAATGAAAGAGCTGATATTTTAGAGGGCATCATTAGTGTGGATTTTGGATATGTATAAGAGTGACATTCTGATGTCAATAAATGACCCCGTTGTGTGTGTGTGTGTGTGTGTTGGTGCTGCATCTGGTAAACTAGTATTCCAGAGCGAAAAGTTGTGTTTTTTTAATCAAACATAGGGCGAGCCGAGAGACGAGTGTGAGAGAATGGAACAGAAGTATGTACAACCAGCGGGCTATTGGAACCAGACATTTCGACACTTTTCTTCAATTGCTGACGGAAGACTGAGCCCTCACATGTCTGCCCAGAATGCAGTGACGTAGAGTTTTAACAGCGCGACACAGTGAATCCCATACGGAAGAGCAGATGATGCAATGTCACTAGCCGCAGAGCCAGGTACAACATACTGACCTCAAGTGCAGACCATGCACCTATAAACATAATGTGTTATGGCAGCCTGCCAACGTAATGGAAATCGTCCTTGAGGTTCCATAGTGGCGAGTCTGTGGGGAAGACACAGGGTATTACAATAATTACCAGAACCGGCTACTACAGAACATTCGTCAAAAGTGAGCAACCGAAGCATGAGCAACTTGGGATGTGTTCTTGGTCCATCGTAATCGGTGAGGATCACTTCGTCAACATTCACCCCCAAATAGGACACCCAAATAGGGCAGGCATAGTGAAGATCTTTTCTCCATTTTGTTGGCGGGGGGACACACATGCGGTTGTAGTTGCATGGCCACCAGAAAGACACCGTTCTCAACCATCTATCGCCATTAATCTGTTCCCTGTAAATCCAGGCCAAAGCACAATATTTCGCAGAAGTCGTGACGTCGACAAGAACAGTCCGTCCGTGTTAGTTTCCGGTCTGCAAACTTTAACAAATGTCAACATCTGTGTTCTTACCTCGTCAGTTCGTTTTTACAATTTAAACGTGTTTTATATCATTTAGACGTGTTTATATTTCACCGAAGTCGTCTTTGACGATGCCTTATCATTATGCTGCCCTAGGCTGTGGTGATAATTATTAAATAGGACATGTGTTTCAGTTTTCAAGTTCCCAAACGATGCACAACTTCGAAAGATTGGACAAAAGAAAGATAACATTAGAAAGATAACATTAGGACTCTAAGCAGAGAAAACTTCACTGCAACTGACAATGCCAGAGTGAGTCAAATGTTTTAACATCTTTATTAAGTCTATTAATTTTTAAGTAATTATAAAAAAGTATATCAACTCCAGTGGGTAAATCAACGGATATACGATTAGCTATAGGAGGTAACATGCAGAAAATAAACACAAAAATATATAGGGATATTGACAAATTTAGACAGGTCCAGGAACGAAAGAGGGGACAGATTTATCCAAGTCTTTTAATGCAACCATGTTTTAGGAAGAAGGCCCAGGGCACCATAGAACGTTTGTAGGTTGTGTATATATTGCAAATGAAAAATGGATTTAGGAAAAATGTCAGTAATATTGTTTGGTTAAACTATATTAAAAACAGAGATAGCAAATTAAGCCTAGATTTCTTGAGGAAGATAAAAGAAGGGGATAGAATATGTCTGTCAACTATTTCATGAAAACAGTACAGAAGCTATATGTACAGAATAATGAAGGAACATATATCCTCAAATCAGAAGCACAGAAAACAAAGAGAATTTTCAGGGACACAACGACATAGTGACCTTATGGATATAGACACCACCAGACGTAAAGAATATAGATTAAAGACCAACATTAGAAATGTTATGTGTATTCCTCCTTGCTTCTTCTAATTTCTTTCGAGCAGTCGCCATTTTTGTCAATTCTGGAGCTCAGATATTCAAAATGTGTGACCTCATCACCCACTGTAAATTTATGCTGACATTGTGTTTTGTTGGTGGTCATTATCTTTGTTTTATTTATGTTTATAAAAAGGTTTTGATCTTTACTGTGTCCATTTACAGCTGAAAGTAGCTGCTCTAAAAATTCTGCAATTCTTGATAGTATCACTGTGTCGTCTGCGAATGGTAACTCTGGAATCTCGTACCCGCTAATCGTAAATGGGTCTAAACTTTCAAAGTTCTCATCTTCTCGAACATTTCTCATTATACATTCCGCATAGATGTTGTATAGATAGGATGAGAGGATACATCCCTGTCTTACTCCCTTTTGTCCTGCAAACCAATCTGATGTTTGCCCATATACTCGGACAGCAGCTTGTTGATCTTGGTATAATGTTTCAATGAGAAGAATAATATGCACAGGAAACCCCATTCTCTTCATGATTTTCCACAGATTTTGATATTTTACCGTATCGAAAGCCTTGGTGTATTCAATGGAAATGTGTACATGTCTACATTAAACTCTCTACATTTTTCGTAGATATTCCTTACTTTGAATATGTGGTCCGTGGTCCCTCTGTCTTTCCTAAACTCTGCCTGGACTAACTGAATTTCAGATTCAAACTTTTTCTCTATCCTTCTTAATAAGATTTGCAAGAGTATCTTGCCAGCGTTGCTGATCAGTGCGATAGTTCGGTAGTTCGTGCACAGCTTCAGATTGCCATTTTTGGGGAGGGGGATATAAATTGATTTCTTCCATGCTTCTGGCCACTCTGCGCTGTTCCTTATCTGTTTACACAGCATGTGATAGACTCGAGCACTTCCCTCCCCTTCTGCTTGTATGATCTCAGCTTGGATATCATCCCATCCTGGGGACTTTCCCTTTTTCAGGCTTTTGATTCCTGAGCGTACTTCCTCCATATGTTGGTTCAGGTTTTTTCTCATCCTTTGGTAGGATTATAACTGAGAGCTTTGTGTTATTTCCATACATGGTTCTGCAGTACTCTCTCCATCTATGCAGTATGTCTTTGGTTTATGTTAATGTGTTATCCTCTTTGTCATTGGTGAGATGCGGAACTGGTCGAAACTCCCTTGTCAGTGTTCGTATCGCCTTAAAGGCATTTCTCTCCTTGCCTTGTTGCTGTAGATTTTCTATGTCCTTACATGTTTCCACTATGCATCTTCTTTTATCTTTTCTTATTTCTCTTCTAACTTTTCTTGCGCAGTTTTATATGCTATGTTGGTCCCCTGACTTCTCATTTGTTTTAACTATTTCCTTTCTTCAATGAGTTTCTGTGTTTCCTCTGATATATAGCTCTGTTTCTTTTGCGACCTCCTAGAAATCATTTCGTTTGCTGTCGAGATTAAAATATCCCTTGCGTGCGATGCCAACTCCTCATATGTAATCTCTTCATGTACCGCAAGCAACGCCTCAATTTTGTTTTCTACTTTGTTGTTGTATTCAGTAGGTATTGCTGTTTCATCGAAGCGTATTGACTGGCAACCTTTGTTAATCCTACGTAGTCTTGTTTTGAAAACTGCAAACAGTAATTCGTGGTCTGTATCACAGTCCGCTCCTGGCAGCGTTTTTGTTGCCAGCACATTTGACCTCCATCTTTGTTGAACCAGGATGTAAACCATTTATTTCTGCTGTTACATCAGGGGAGGTCCACGTGTTTAGTCTTCGTGGATGTTGTTTAAATAAGGTAATGGCAATATCACCCTATCCACACAAAATCTTACGAAGCTCTAAGCATATTATACTTCCACATGCTTGTATCATTCACAAGGAATGTTGCACGTTCAATTTAGATCCAGGACATGAGCAATTGGAGTGAAAAAAATGTTTTGTCATATGCCAAACACAGGTTTGAAACATTGTAGCCTGAAGACCACACTGTGTGTCTAATGATAGAAGAGATCTATATTAAAGATGCTCTTGATTTCAAGGAAGGTAACATTGTGGGCTCTGCTTATAATGATGAAGTCTGCAAACGGTGCATATGTATTTATGATGACTAGTTTTCTATCATCCAAAACTATAAAGATGCTGTGCACATTTTGCCTGTGCTCAAAATTACTGACTAAGAGCTGTTTCTTGTCGTTAACAAGATTGTCACGAGCTTGGAAGTAATTGGCTTCAAAGTGATACGCGTAAGCTCAGACAACAACGCAATTAATGGCAAGGAAATGCTCTTTTTTCTCTCCCCCAGGTGTAAGTATTGTATACAAACATTCTAATGACCCGAGTAAACTATTGTTTTTCTTTTGGAACCTATGCCTATTTTGAAATGCATACAAAACAGTTTGCTAAATCAAAAAAATGTTAGTCAGTGCATCTACTATCTTGATTAAAAAAATTATTATATGACCAAAATAGCAGCATTTGACACCATAAAAAAGTTTCATTCAAAATAGAGTGAAATAGTTGGTGAGTTTAGCAAATATGTTAAAGATGAATCACTTCCTTTTTGTAAGGAGAATAATAATTGTTGGTGATCAAGATTAGCAGAATGCCATTGATTTAATCCATATATTAACATATGTTGCAGGATATTGTACATTTTCAACTATAAAGAAATGGAAATGCATGTTCTGTAAGTTGTACTTGGAAGTTGGTGATATAGATACGAATGTCAAACAAAGCCAATATGAGCTAACACAAATGGTGTTCTGTAAGTTGTACTTGGAAGTTGATGATATAGACATGGATGTCCCACAAAGCCAATATGAGCTAACACAAATGGTGTTCTGTAAGTTGTACTTGAAAGTTGATGATATAGACATGGATGTCCCACAAAGCCAATATGAGCTAACACACATGGTGTTCTGTAAGTTGTACTTGAAAGTTGATGATATAGACATGGATGTCCCACAAAGCCAATATGAGCTAACACAAATGGTGTTCTGTAAGTTGTACTTGAAAGTTGATGATATAGACATGGATGTCCCACAAAGCCAACAGAAACTAACACAAAAGAAGGACTATAATGTTATCTGAATCATCAACATTGTGTACTTGACATTGTAATACATACATATATTGTTTATCCAAAAACTGGTTTCTGTCAATGAAAGACTGTTTCCGTGTCAAATTTGCTGAGATTAACTGAATTCTTGCAAGTCATATAACAAAATTGTAAATAAAGGTATTAATAACATTGAAATAAATTATCAGTTTTTATATTCCACGATCAAATAAACAAGTCATAAGGCTACCATTCGCATTTAAATAAACGACCCATTTCTAAAATTCCGCTTTCAGTTAAACAAGTCATAAGGCAACCTTACAGTGCAATGCGCTTCTCCTAACCCTACTTGCGTGATGTCAGGAAATCGTGTTTTGGTCTAGATTTACAGGGGGTTTTGCATTAATGCGGACCACATGGCCAGTCCATCTGTACGTTCATGTTGTTCAGTTCAATTTATCCCGTACCCACCAGGTCGTTGAGGCACACTTGAAGACACTCCCATAATCCCACGCCATCTCTCTCTCTGTCCGCTGCCATCAGTCGTGCCTCACCGGGACGAAGGTTTGACCATTCAGTGATGTTGTCTGCCCATCTCTTCCTTGGATGTCCTCGCCATTCTTCCTGGTACGGAACCATAATAGCTGTCCATCGTTGTCGATGAGGACCGCCGAATTTATCCTTGTCACGGATTTCCCTGTTGGGTATGGGTGCGCATGTGGCTGAACAGGCCAATGCGAGCACGAAAAAATCTGCTACATATCGGGCACACGAGGTTTGTAGAAGGTGATGGTGTTCCCGCTATTCGGGATTTCCGCGTTTCGCGTCTGCTCTGGGCTTTCACAACACGGTCGTCTTCACCGGCAGCTACACCCGATTTGACTGCGCTTCTCCGGTCAGATCTGTTTTGCGCAAGACAGTTCCAGGTGTCGATGTCTATCTGGCAGTATTGAATTTGTAATTCCGATGGACCTCGTGACGTGCCCATACCAAGCCCTTTTTTCGTCTATTTATAGCGGTGAACAGATCATCAAAAAGACCTATTGCGTTTTCCACTCTTAGTCGAATTTCTACGTTCGTGTCACGATCCTTATATGTATCATTTAAGTCTTCTAAAGCACCTCATTTCTATTGTATGTATTCTGCACTGGATATCAGCAGTAATGGTCCAAGGCTAACAGGCATACACAAATATTGTATAATCTAATCAGAAATAGTCAGCATGGGTTTACTAGAGATTAGAGGAAGATCGTGCTTCACAAATCTATTAGAATTCGTGGAGAGGGTTACTAAAATGAAAGATAAAGAGGAACCATGGGATGTTATTTATCTAGATTTTGCAAAGGCCTTTGATAGAGTACGTCATCAAGAGGAGATATAAACATGCTGGAAAGAATTCAACTAAGAGCGGCAATGCTGATAGTGGGATTCCAGAATTATAGTTATAAACCGGCTTACAGCGTCTAGAAAAGAGATGAATATGAGGTGATTTAATACAGGTTTATAAGATAATAAACGGAAATAATAAATTAGAATATAAGACATTTTAAAAATACAGCCGCCTACAAGAACACGGGGGCACAGCTACAAATTAATTAAAGAAAGGCCCAGATTAGATACCAGGAAATATTTTTTTCGTCAAACAGTGATGAATGCTTGGAACGTATAACCACATGAAATAGTGGAGGCATGATCAATTAATGCATTCAAGAATAGTTTGGATGCACATAGGTATTTTTAGATTAAGTGAATGTAAAAAAAACTAGTTGTATACAAACTCTGCAGTCTTTTAAACTAGTACAAAGATGTTAAGTTAAATTAAGATTGAAAGACTCCTTTTATGATTAAGTAATTAAGATTGAGGAAAGAAAGGAGGCTATAATTAGTATACAAATGAAAAATTGTACAAATGTGTTCAGATTTGGAAATATGCCTACATTATATGTATTAGATGTTTAAGATTGATGTATTTTTCCTTACTATAAACCATTTTACTTAAAATAAAGCAACAGACATTATAATGTTTACCAGTATTGTATAATATTAATAATTATTATAATACTACATTAAAATGAATATATACTGCGTGAAAGTCATTCCACTTGCGTTTATTATATAGAGAATTAAATAATGATTGCAGCATACCTTGTATCGGAGACCACAAATCTGACACTGGTACTGAGTGTAAATTTAGTCTTCTAGGTTTTAAAGAAGGTTCTCAAATTAATAACAAATTGGGATATACTGAAGAGTATGGCTTGGCTTGGTTTCGTTCGTTCTCAATCTCCCGCTAGAGGGCCTAAGTAGCAAAATGTAGTTCAGAGAACGGAATGCGTTGTGTCGTAGTTCCCAGCTTGACTGCGATATTTGCACCTTTCGGTCCAACACATCCGACTTCAGCAAGAATTTTTTTCAGAACTGTGTTAGCATTCCTTCTTCGATCCCTTCTCATTAGCCAGTCTGCCCTGCTGCAGCCTGTTATCCAGGATTACCGCGTTGAGGTGTAGAACGGTCTTGGCAGCTCTGCATCGCTGGCCCTGATGCTAGCAGTCAGCTATGGGTTGCTGGCCACTGCAGCTCATGCGCTGTTCAGCATCTTGATCCCGAACTACACACTAAACCCTAAGACATTAAATGCAGGGACTCCTCTCTTGTTAAAACGCAGATCTTCTAATAAGACTACTACTATCTGTTATTTTAAAAAATCCCAATTGAAATTAGAAAAAGTTTAATAACAAGAACAAAGAAAGTTAGTATATGCATGTTGCCTTTACCAAAGTTAGAGTTGACATGGTTGTCTGAGATGATGGTGTTGTTCTTGCTGTTGTTCATGTGAATGACCATATCGTGTAAGCTTACTCTCTTGTGAATGACCATATCGTGTAAGCTTACTCTCTTGTGAATGACCATATCGTGTAAGCTTACTCTCTTGTGAATGACCATATCGTGTAAGCTTACTCTTTTGTGAATGACCATATCGTGTAAGCTTACTCTCTTGTGAATGACCATAACGTGTAAGCTTATCCTCTTGTGAATGACCATAACGTGTAAGCTTACTCTCTTGTGAATGACCATAACGTGTAAGCTTACTCTCTTGTGAATGACCATAACGTGTAAGCTTACTCTCTTGTGAATGACCATAACGTGTAAGCTTACTCTCTTGTGAATGACCATATCGTGTAAGCTTACTCTCTTGTGAATGACCATAACGTGTAAGCTTACTCTCTTGTGAATGACCATAACGTGTAAGCTTACTCTCTTGTGAATGACCATATCGTGTAAGCTTACTCTCTTGTGAATGACCATATCGTGTAAGCTTACTCTCTTGTGAATGACCATATCGTGTAAGCTTACTCTCTTGTGAATGGCCATATCGTGTAAGCTTACTCTTTTGTGAATGACCATATCGTGTAAGCTTACTCTCTTGTGAATGACCATAACGTGTAAGCTTACTCTCTTGTGAATGACCATAACGTGTAAGCTTACTCTCTTGTGAATGACCATAACGTGTAAGCTTACTCTCTTGTGAATGACCATAACGTGTAAGCTTACTCTCTTGTGAATGACCATAACGTGTAAGCTTACTCTCTTGTGAATGACCATATCGTGTAAGCTTACTCTCTTGTGAATGACCATAACGTGTAAGCTTACTCTCTTGTGAATGACCATAACGTGTAAGCTTACTCTCTTGTGAATGACCATATCGTGTAAGCTTACTCTCTTGTGAATGACCATATCGTGTAAGCTTACTCTCTTGTGAATGACCATAACGTGTAAGCTTACTCTCTTGTGAATGACCATAACGTGTAAGCTTACTCTCTTGTGAATGACCATAAGTGTAAGCTTACTCTCTTGTGAATGACCATAACGTATAAGCTTACTCTCTTGTGAATGACCATAACGTGTAAGCTTACTCTCTTGTGAATGACCATATCGTGTAAGCTTACTCTCTTGTGAATGACCATAACGTGTAAGCTTACTCTCTTGTGAATGACCATATCGTGTAAGCTTACTCTCTTGTGAATGACCATAAGTGTAAGCTTACTCTCTTGTAAATGACCATAACGTGTAAGCTTACTCTCTTGTGAATGACCATATCGTGTAAGCTTACTCTCGTGTGTGCCTGACAAGGACATCATGTGATGGATTGCAGAAGCTTTTCTCGTATCCTGGGCATGCTGATGAAGATGAACTGGGGTCGTCAGGCGGTTGTTCTTTTCTTCGCTTTATCTGTGTATCGCTCACTACTAAGGGGATCACGTCGATCCCCCACCTCGTTAGTCCGGCTGCCAAGACGAACATCCCATTTGCAAGAAGAACTGCGTGTGAGGTGAGGGTCTTGGCCAGAATTATTTACCTAACCCTGACTAACATGTCTGATCAGTATATTTTGCCTGACCAGGCGTTAATCTTCCTCCCCAACAAACCAAGATAAAAGAAACGTCGTAACAACAGAGATGAAATGCCTGCACAAAATTCTTGGAGTAGTAAGAATGGATAGAATCAGAAATGAAGATATTAGGAACCAAGCACGTACAATAACAGTGAGATATCTCATAAAGCAACATCAAACTAAATGATTCAGCCACGTGACACGTCTAATGCCAGATACTATCCCTCTCCTCACCGACTGAAGTTTCAGAGATAGAGACACTCATTTTACACAGTTACTTTATGAGGTCGAGGTTAAATCAGTTTCCTTCCATATACAGCTGGGTAGACTAGCATGGCAAGACCAAGGATTGAATACAGTATCGTTGCACCAAAAGACAAGTGCTCAAACCAATCTGCCAGCCAGAAGCACATAGGTTTAAACATGTACTTGAGACAACATAGGCCTAAACGTACTCACCATATGTATCCATGAGACCTGTACAGGGAATACGTTTTTCATTTACTTCTTCCTTCTTTTTCGTTCGTTCTCAATCTCCCACTACCAAGCCCTGAACAGGGCGTCGCAATTAGCAGGATGTAGTCCGGAAAACGGAATGCGTTATGTCGCTAGTTTACAACTTGACTAAGATAGTTGCACCTTTCAGTCCGACACATCCGTCTTCTGCGGTTTTTCTGTACTGTCTACTGGGCCTGATGATCAAAACACAATGTGTTTTTTTTTAAATAATAACTTTGATTGATTTCCTATACTTCTTTTTGAAACAAACTATGGGTCTTCTTGAAGTAGAGTACAGTACTGTCAGTTCTAATTAATACTTCTTCTGCTTCTTCTTCGTTCGTTCTCAATCTCCCGCTACCAAACCTTGAAAGGGCTTAAGTAGCAGAATGTAGTCCAGAGAACGAAATGCGTTGTGTCGTAGTTCACAGTTTGACTGCGATATTTGCATTTTTCGGTCCAACACATCTGAGTTCAGCAAGCATTTTTTGGGTACCGGGTTAACATTCCCTCTTTGATCCCTTCTCCTTAGCCAGTCTGCCCTGCTGCAGCCTGTTATCCAGAATCACCGCGTGGAGGTGTAGAAGTGTCTTGGCAGCTCTGGTTCGCTGGCCCTGACGCTAGCAGTCAGGTATGGGTCGCTGACCACTGCAGCCCATGCGCTGCTCAGCATCTTGATCCCGTTCTAATTAATACAATATAACACAACATTTTCCCCTGCAAAATTAGGCTATAAAAGATGCTCTTTACCAATCAATATTTTGTTTGGTTCATCTTCTTGTATGTGGTCAGACATGGAGAACATATTCCGCCATCTGTTTGTTCTAACCGACATAGACACATGTCTGTGTGTCAAATTTGTAATTTGTTGAACAGATGATTCACCAGTCCTCTCCAGCCTGTTTGAATGTTTGTCACACGATTTCTTCTTGGCGAGGAGTAGTACTCGTCTGTTAAATCAAATCATTGGTGTTCTCTGTGAATTTTGTCATTGAAGTTTTGTATCTCCATCTTTATGTCTTCGTATTTTATTTCCCATTCGCGTTATTTCTCTAATCCCCAAGGCGGTGTGCGTTGTTGCACTGTGGTTTTTATTTTGCGCCTGTCGGTCCAGTGCATCTGACTTCAGCCTGCATTTTATGTAAGGGTCTGCTTCCTCCTGCATTTTCTAAGGGTTTGCGTCCACGGATTAACGGCCGGCGCCGTGATGGGGATCGAACCCAGCACCTTCTGCTTGTGAACCGTGTCACTTAACCACTAGCCCACGCCGTCCCCCATGTCTTCCTATGAAGCTTGCCTTGTCTTCAGTATACATTGTCTTTTTCCCTCTTTGACTAGTCTATGCGCCTGCTCATTTTATATGTACTTTTTTGAGTCTTCTTACGGTTGTAAGGAGTAGTTTGTTATCACTTCCAATGTAGTTAAGAACTTACAGGTAGCAAGAGTTTGTCAAATCAGAGGAACAGATAGTTAGGTCATCCCGTAACCGGTGAGTTCGTTGGGGTACACATGAAGATATCCTCACAACCCCACGCCATCCTTCTCTGTCAGCGGCAGCTGCCTGTGCCTCTTCTGATCGGAGATTAGTCCATTCTTTTATGTTGTCCTCCCACCTTGCACCTTTCCGTGGAAGATCGTATTTGCAAGACCATTTTATCTTGATATATGACCGTACCAAGCGAGTTTCCTTCTTTTGATAGTTGCTAAAGGCCCTTTTGCTGTTGTAATTCTATCTCGTATTTCCTCATTTGTAACTCGATCTTTGTACGTGACGTTTAAAAGTCTAAACCAAATAATAAGAGACGGCTGGAAAAACAAAACAGAAAGCCTCAATTTACATAAAGAAGGGAACAAACTATGGAAGTTAGTCAGAGCCATGAATGACGAAACTCCATCAAACAAACAAATTACCATCAAGCAGGGCGACAACATGCTCACTGGAAAAAAAGCAGCAAACGCCTTTATAGAATATTATGCCAGAGCAAACCACATTGATGTTCCTACAGATAGGCATACAGACATTGGTGAAGAACAAAAGCGCCACGACAACATCAATATGGCACCAGAGGAGCACATGATGGCAAAACTAACAATGAATGAAATGGATGAGGCCATGAGAACTCTAAAGAAAAAGAAATCGTGCGGTAAAGTGGGGTAACAATTGAAATGCTGATGGGGCTGGGCCAAACAGCAAAGAGGAAGTTACTATCAGTCCTGAACCAAAGCTGGAAAAGGGGAATTGTACCTCAGGCATGGAAAGGTGCTGTAATTATACCAGTACCAAAGAAAGAAAAAGATAGACCAGATCTATATGGATACAGGCCTATCAGTCTACTGAGCTGTGTAGGCAAGCTGATGGAGCTTATGATAAACACCAGACTGATGTGGCATCTGGAAGAAAAACACAAACTAATTCCACAGCAAACAGGCTTTAGACAGCACAGATCCACTGAGGACCAGATCACTCTCATATCCCAGGAAAAAGAGGATGCTTACCAGGAGAAAAAACACACAGTAGCGGTTTGCGTGGATTTAAAGAAGGCATTTCACAAGGTGTGGAAAGAGGGACTTAAAATCAAGCTACGAAGAAGTGAAGTTTGTGGGAAAATGTACAGATGGATAAGCCACTACCTCAAAAACAGAACAGCCAGAGTTCAAGTACAAGGGCAGATGAGCAAAAAGGTGACTCTTGAGCAGGGAGTACCCCAAGGGGGAGTACTGTCACCCACACTTTTCCTGGAGTATATATACAACATCACAGAGAATATACCAAGAAGAGTCCACAGCTCCATGTTTGCAGACGATCTGGCTATGTGGACCTCTGAAAAAAATCTCACCATAGCAAGAAATCGGATGCAGCAGGCCCTAACATCGCTGGAGGAGTGGGCGAACTCATGGCTGGTCAAAATGAACGAAGAAAAAACAACATGTACGATATTCTCGCTTTCAAAAAAATCCCAGAACGCCAAAGTAAGTCTTAACGGCAAATATCTGCGGCCAAACGATAACCCAAAGTACCTGGGAGTCACATTTGATCGGCGCATGACATGGAAAAGTCAGATTGAGAGAAACCGAATGAGAGCCAGACAAAGAATGGCATTCATGAAGAAACTTGCTGGCACAAGCTGGGGAGCAGACGAAAGTATACTAAAGAAACTGTACACTGGAAGAGTGAGACCAGTTCTCGAATATGGCATTGCGGCATGGACAACAGCAGCAAAGGCGAACTTTGACAAAATTTGCAAATTTCAAAACCAAGCCATGAGAGTTATAACAGGAGACATGAAGTCAACGCCAATTGTAGAACTTGAAAAGATTACAAATCTTCAATTTAAGACCGATAGAAGAGACTGCAAAGCCCGACAGCAAGCAGAGAAACTCCGAAGACTGACCGACCATCCAATGCACCAGAGACTAAACAATTTGGGAAAGGGGAAACTAAAGCGGAGAAACTTTGCAGAAATAGCCAAAGCAAAGATGAACGAAGACCCTATAAACACCATAACAACACCAAAGCCCATCCCTACTGTACGCAAACCTACCAGGAAGCAGCATATATTTCTGGTGGTGGCAGAAAATATTTCAGGTATTGGAAACAAGAACAGCAAGAGTGAAAAAGAAAGAAGAGACATAACCCTGAGGTACATAACGAAAAACTACCCAAGCATGGACTGGACCCATGCATACACCGACGGTTTTGTAACAAACACAACACAGAATATAGGGGCAGGGGTATTCCTGAGCCTAGCAAATGGTAGTAAAATAACACTGTCAGTGGCAACTGGAAAATACTCAAGCAATTTCAGAGCGGAGGCAGAGGCACTGAGGGCTGCAGCAGAAGCAAAGCTGACAGACAAAAGAAATGAAAGCCAGATAGTCCTGTTTACAGATGCCCTGGCCGTAGTCACAGCACTAAAAAGCCAGAAAAATACTGAACTTTATGATTTAAGAGCAGTACTCTGTCAACTATGCCAGCAGACCGCACCAAAAATAGTAGTGGTACAGTGGGTTCCATCCCATTCTAACATCCAAGGCAATGAGGAGGCAGACAGACTGGCAAAAGAAGGTGCAAGACTACCACAACCAGATTCTAGTGTGACCTACGAAGAGTCCAAAAGGCTCATTATAGCCAGATACATGGCCAAATGGGAAACAGAACATACTGGCTACACAAAAAATTATGCCTATTACAAATTGAACAGAAGAGAGCAGGTCGTGGTCTTCAGACTCCGCACAGGCCACAACAGACTGTGGTACCACCTATTCAATAAACTGAAGATAGGTGGCACTGACGAATGCAACTGTGGTACCGGAAAAATGACCGCTGAACATCTGCTGCAAAACTGCCCGAAATACGAGGACCAGAGAAAGCACATGTGGCCATCACCAGTGGCAACACTAGACAAGCTCTACGGCAGTGTCGACAGCCTCAGGTTGACCGCTGCTTTTTTCGAAAAAATACAGGTTGACGTCTGACTTCGTACGAAGAAGAAGAAGAAGAAGAAGAAGAAGAAGAAGAAGAAGAAGAAGAAGAAGAAGAAGAAGAAGAAGAAGAAGAAGAAGAAGTTTAAAAGTCTTCGGAAATATCTCATCTCTAAAGCCTGTATCCTTCGCTGAAGTTCAACTGTAATTGTCCATGTTTCACAATCATAGAGGAATATTGACAGGACAAGTGTGCGCGTTAATCTGATTTTCGTGCCTAGTGCTAACCGTTGATCTTGCCAGATTGTGTTAAGCCGTGCAAGCGCTGCTATTGTCTGTGCTTTTCTGGCTAACACCTCACATTTTGATCCTTCATCACTGACAATCGAAACCAGATATTTAAAACGGTCAACCACTTCGAGTTCCTGACCGTGAGCTTTTATCCTGCTGTTGAAGCCCATGGCGTTGTTGGTCATTAATGTTGTCTTTCCAGCGTTTATCTTCATACCATAACTGAAGGTAGACCTTAAATATACTGTCCTGACATTGAGTAATTGACAGGATGCATTAGCAACAATCCATGATAGTGAATTAAGGCAAGACTCAATGTGCTCATTCCCTGCCACCAATTGTCCACTATCTAGGCCTAGTTATTCTAAGCTCTAGACCTGTGACCACCACCAATTGTCCACTATCTAGGCCTAGTTATTCTAAGCTCTAGACCTGTGACCACCACCAATTGTCCACTGGCTAGGCCGAGTTCTCCTAGGTTCTAGACCTGTGACCGCCACCAATTGTCCACTGGCTAGGCCGAGTTATCTTAGGCTCTAGACCTGTGAACGCCACCAATTGTCCACTATCTAGGCCTAGTTATTCTAAGCTCTAGACCTGTGACCACCACCAATTGTCCCCTGTCTAGGCCTAGTTATTCTAAGCTCTAGACATGTGACCGCCACCAATTGTCCACTGGCTAGGCCGAGTTCTCTTAGGCTCTAGACCTGTGAACGCCACCAATTGTCCAATATATATGCCTAGTTATTCTAAGCTCTAGACCTGTGACAAGAAGTTAAAGATTATTGTATCTTCACGTCCTGGGCTACTGTGTCTTCACGATTGGCCTCAACTGTCATGGTATGGTGAATGCTGGTTCTCTTTTTCTTGGACTGTTCAGCACAGTGCTGGCTCCTTCGTAATCAGTATTAACCGTATTAGCGACTAACGAGGGTTGTTCGTGGGGTTCACAAACTCATCATGCAAATCAAACTGCAATAGAAACAACTAGGGTAAAAGTATTTTCATACAGTACAGGGTTCCTGCAGCCAAAATCCGTAGCAGCCCTATGGTTCAAAAGAAGCGAGACTAGATATAAATTTAATTTTAAAAAACGTGCACATAAAAAAACAGTAGCTAAATTGAAGAAGAAAATATTTAAAACATCAGGTTAACAGAAGTAATATAAAACCTCACAATTACATATGCAATGAAATCTTTAACATATTATCCCTGACGGCAGTGTCTGTTATGCGGTTATCTTAATTACTAGCCGCATTTGTGTCATTTTATATCAGTGTAACTGTAATATGTATAATATATAGTCCCTTGCGTTTTATTTGTCAGTCGCCATTTTTAAAAAGTACCATCTAATGGCCAGTGGGTAGAAGAATAAGCTGCAGAAACGCATCTTAACTGTTTTCAAATTCAGTAACTGAGGGATCAAGATGCTGAGCAGCGCATGAGCTGCAGTGGTCAGCGACCCATAGCTGACTGCTAGCATCAGGGCCAGTGAAACAGCTGCCAAGACCCTTCTACATCTCCACGCGGTGATTCTGGATAAGCAGGACAGACTGGCTAAGGAGAAGGGATCGAAGAAGGAATGCTAACACAGTACTGAAACAAATTCTTGCTGAAGTCGGATGTTTTGGACCGAAAGGTACAAATAACGCAGTCAAGCTGTAAACTACGACACAACGCATGCCGTTCTCTGGACTATATTCTGCTACTTAGACCCTTTCAGGGTTTGGTAGCGGGAGATTGAGAACGAATGAAGCCAAGCCAAGTCACATTCAGTAACTAATAACTACAGAAATAAAACCGTTTATTTTGCAAGCAAATTGTGAACGATGATGTTTGTTTTTCACACTTTCGAAACGTTCAAGATAAGTTAGTTGATAACACATATGTTGTGCAGACCTGCTTTATCTTATTTTGATACAGCCATACGAATTCTCGACAGAACTCTTTAAACTAAATTTTGCACATTTTACACAGTATATTTTAGAATAATTTGACGTCTTAAATAACAATTACATAGTGATATGCCCGTTTAATTACCCAATAATTGTGTTAGCTTCGCGCCATAAATGTGGTTCCAAGCACTGAATACATGAAAGTTATAGAAATGGCACTGATGTTTGTACATAAAAACACTGCTCAACTGTGATCGTCTGCAACTTTCTAGTGTCTTTCTGTGTTTCTTATAACGGAAGAGTTACGTCAAAGATTATGTTGTTGATGTCAAAAATAAATATAAACGTTTAATGACAGAAAACGGGAAACTGGGAGAGTTTCATGGGTTCCCATTATACGTATTTGACAACTGATGTAGGCCATTACAGGCCTTGGCCTTGGCCTTGGCCTTGGCCTTGGCTGATGGATGGCTCATGGCCATGCTGATGACTGTAGCGGGACATTCCATTTCGGGTTACGGGGAGGACAGGTCGATATAATTTTATTTTAAATAAATAAATGAGTAAAAAAAGGGGGGGGGGGTACGCATGCCTGACAATAGAAGGATAAGTAAAGTGACGCATTGGTGACCCTAAACCTTTAATGGTCGCCCCAGTCTCCACCCATGAGATGAAGAGATAGCCTGTAACGACATCATTGGTAATGGCATGGTACCTAATAACAAAAGACAGAGATAAGCTCAGATGACATGTGGCTGCCTGACATAGGGCACATAATGTGCTGGTGTGGAGACCAGGAATACAGTAGTAACAACTTGGATAAAGATAGTTTTGTAGAAAGGATGGTTATATTCAGTTTTGCGACCAATGTTATACAAGAATGTAGTGCCCTAAAAGTTTCCTGCCTGCCAGCCAGATTGATCTGACAGAATGAAATAATTGTAAAACCAAATACCACAACTTACAACATTGGCAAGAATGATGCAGAAAACGTTCAAACCACTTACTTTGATGCATCGAGGGCCCCTGAACTCGCACATGTACGAAACAAACCTATACCTGTGTCGACGTCACATGAACTGGCATATGTACGAATCAAGCCTATACATGTGTCGACGTCACATAAATTCGCATATGTACGAATGAAACCTACACCTGTGTCGACACCACATGAACTGGCACAACTCGCAAATGTACGAATCAAGTCTATACCCGTGTCAACGCAACAGGAACTCACTCGCACATGTACGAGTCAAGCATATGCCTGTGCCATTTTTTCGCTTGTCAATCACAGTTTGATCATTAAATCGTCAGATGTGTTGGACCGAAAGGTGCACATATCGCAGTCAAACTGTAAACTACGACACAACGCATTCCGTTCTCTGGACTATATTCTGCTACTTAAGCCCTTTCAGGGTTTGGAAGTGGGAGATTGAGAATGAACAAAGCCAAGTCAAGCCAAAGCAGAAAAAAAATTGTAACAGGGGGAGATTGCATCAAAAAAAGGACGTTTGGAAATTGAGTTTGATTAATCAGTTATTTCACAGAGATGGGCAGAATATACATGGGAGCTGTTTTACGGCTACAGAGACAAGCCACAAATATAAAATAATGAAGGTCCCAAAATCTTCACATCAAAGTAGAGAAAACAAAAACAATAATGAAACAGGGGAAATCTGACGGTCCAGACAGCATTACAATGTGAATAGACATAATAACAATCTTAGATGACTTTGACGTTCTTCATCTTTTCCCTTGTGTCCTGCTTGCACCTTTCATCGTCAGGTTATGAAGAGGTTCCGTGACCGGGCCCTAGTATGTGCTTTGTACATGGGGAGCTTTACTGCTTCTGTTATTTCTGCTATTCATCTTTTGCGTGGCCGGCTCTTGGCTTTGTATCCTTTGTATCTGTTTAGCATTTCCTTTTGAGGAATGCTATCTGATGTTTGACGTGTCACGTGACCGAACCATTTGATTTGATGTCTCTTGATGAGATCTGGCACCGGTGTTGTACTTACTTGGTTCCTAATATCTTCGTTTCTGATTCTATCCATTATTGTTACTTTTGTAACAATTTTTGTCTTAATTTCCTGGCCTTGTTACAGGTGTACGTTATATTTAGTTTTCCTTGCGCCCTGTACTTGGTGCTTTCTTAGTTTGTTTGTTTTTTTGGTGTTTTTTTCCGTCCGCCTTATTTCTCTTATCCCCAAGGCGGCGAGCGTTGCACTGTGGTTTTTATTTTGCGCCTGTCGGCCTTCATTTTATGTAAGGGTCTGCTTCCTCCTGTAACGGCCGGTGCTGTGATGGGGATCGAACTCAGCACCTTCTGGTTGTGAGCCGTGTCACTTAACCACTAGCCCACGCAGTCTCTTACTTTCTTAGTTTGAGTTGCATGATTCCCAGCAACATATGGCGGCCTAAGGACATGTCTGCACCTCGCTTTACTCTTACATCTTGTAGTGTACTTATGAAAACGTGATTGACACAGAAGTGGTCAATCTGATTTCCTTCACGTGATCTGGTGATCTCCATGTGACCCAATGTATCTTCCTGTGTGGAAACAAGCTTCCTCCAATTATCATTTCGTGTAGAGCACATAACTCTGCAAACATTTCTTTATTTCTGTTCAGCTGTCCTATTCCTTGTCTTCTCCTAATCTGTTCGTAACCCAGATTTCCTGCTCCCGCTTTAGCATTGAAATCTTCTATTAATATTATTATTATATATATCTTTCTAAAATCACACAGCCCATACAAACAAACCCTAAAAGTCGCCGTATCGAGAGATGACACGAATTAATGCAGGTCCTAGAGATTGAACTTCATGAGAAAACTGCGCCCGGACATCTTCAACCATACACAACATGGAATTCGCTGAACAGACTCTGTTCTGGTGTATCACGTAGCAAGAAGAATATGAAACGATGGGGATTCACAGATGATGACACATGTGACGGTAGTGCAATACAGTACCCAGACCACCTGATGACCTGCCCAGACCACCTGATGACCTGCCCAGACCACTTGCTGACCTGCACAAACCACCTGATGACCTGCCCAAACCGCCTGATGACCTGCCCAGACCACTTGATGACCTGCCCAGACCATCTGATGACCTGCTCAGACCACCTGGTGACCTGTCCAGACCGCCTGATGACCTGCAGAAACCACCTGATGGCCTGCCCAGACTACCTGATGACCTGCCCAGACGAGCTGATGACCTGCTAAGACAACTTGATGACCTGCCAAGACATCCTGATGACCTGCCCAGACCACCCGATGACCTGCCCAGCCCATCTGATGACCTGCCCGGACCACCTGATGATTTGCCCAGACCACTTGATGACCTGCCCAGACCACTTGATGACCTGTCCAGACCACCTGATGACCTTTCCAGACCACCTGATGACTTTCCCAGACCACTTGATGACCTGCCCAGACTACCTAATGACCTGCCCAGACTACCTGATGACCTGCTCAGACCACCTGATGACCTACCCAGATCACATTGATGACCTGCCCAGACCATCTATGATCTGCCTCAACCTCCAGGAAACACGCAATAGGTGCGAAATTCTGGAGGCAATTGGCAAGGCAATCGGTGTCGCTGAATACTGAATATATTCATACTGTATAACGTGGAGCTTAGACACGGAAATGAAAAGGGATTAATATCAAGAGATCTTTATTTTTCTGCGTGTCAAGGACCTCTTTCAGTGGAAGGGGAGACAGAATATAGACATGCAGAAAACGTGAAAAGCAAACTTAAACTTGACCCTGTCACATTAATATTCACGCTATATACATGTCTATGTTTATTTGTTTGTTTTTACAACCTTGTATTTACTCAGCACTAACAGTTGTTCGTTTGTGTCAACTCCTATTTCAACAAACGTACCCATACCATAGAGAGCTAACATTGTGTACACAACCTCTACTAGAGCAGCTTGTTAATCTATCAAATTTTGACGGATCATCGAAGGCAAACAAACAAAAAACACCAACATACCAAATCATCGATGTAACATCAAAATAGAAATATACATTCCGGTAGTACCAAAAACAAAACAAAAATATGTCTTAGTATGAATAAATGCAAGTATTGAAACATGTTGTTAAAAAAAATATTTACTTGTTTAGTACCTTTGACACATACCTTTCATTTCTGACAATTCCAGGCAACGTTTTCGAAATAATGATCTACTGCTGTGCATTGTCGAAGCTTACAAGCGAGGCTGCGATAAGTGTGCCTTTCGGCCAGACAAATCCTATTTCTGCAGGGCATTATGTGAACGGGTTTGCTGTCCTTGTAGGATCATTATTCTCTTAGTCAGGATGGGTGGGTGCTGTTTGTTTCCAGGGCCATTATTTGGAGGCGGAATGAGGTCTTGGTGGAATTAAGATGCTGAGCAGTTCACGAACTGTAGCTGTCAGTGACCCATAGCTGTAGTGGTCAGCGACCTGTAGCTGTAGTGGCCAGTCACCCATAGATGTAGTGGCCAGCCACCCATAGATGTAGTGGTCAGTGACTCATAGCTGTAGTGGTCAGCGACCTGTAGCTATAGTGGTCAGCGACCTGTAGCTGTAGTGGCCAGTCCCCCATAGATGTAGTGGCCAGCCACCCATAGATGTAGGGGTCAGTGACTCATAGCTGTAGTGGTCAGCGACCTGTAGCTGTAGTGGTCAGTGACTCATAGCTGTAGTGGTCAGCGACCTGTAGCTGTAGTGGTCAGTGACTCATAGCTGTAGTAGTCAGCGACCTGTAGCTGTAGTGGTCAGCGACCTGTAGCTGTAGTGGCCAGTCACCCATAGATGTAGTGGCCAGCCACCCATAGATGCAGTGGTCAGTGACTCATAGCTGTAGTGGTCAGCGACCTGTAGCTGTAGTGGTCAGTGACTCATAGCTGTAGTGATCAGCGACCTGTAGCTGTAGTGGTCAGCGATCTGCAGCTGTAGTGGCCAGTCACCCATAGATGTAGTGGCCAGCCACCCATATATGTAGTGGTCAGTGACTCATAGCTGTAGTGGTCAGCGACCTGTAGCTGTAGTGGCCAGTCACCCATAGATGTAGTGGCCAGCCACCCATAGCTGACTGCTAGCGTCAGAGAGATGCAAAATAGAGCTGCCAAGCATCAAGGCCAGCGGCCCAAAGCTGACTGCTAGCGTCAGAGCCAGCAGCTCAAAGCTGACTGCTAGCGTCAGAGCCAGCGGCCCAATGCTGACTGATAGCGTCAGAGCCAGCGGCCCAAAGCTGACTGATAGCGTTAGAGCCAGCGGCCCAAAGCTGACTGATAGCGTCAGAGCCAGCGGCCCAAAGCTGACTGAAAGCGTCAGGGCCAGCGAACCAAAGCTGACTGCTACCGCCATATCCAGCAAACCTGAGCTTATAGCTAGTATCAAGGCAAACAAACCAGAACTGCCAAGACCCTTCTACACCTCACCACGATGATCCTAGATAGCATGCTGCAACAGAGCAGACTGGCTAAGTAGAAGGGATCGACGAGAGAAGGCGAACCCGGTACCCAAAATTGCCTGCTGAAGAAGTATGTGTCGGACCGAAATGTGCAAATATTGCAGTCAAGCTGTGAACTGCGACACAACGCATTCCGTTCTCCGGACAACATCCTCCTACCTGCAAAGCCCTGTTCAGGTCTTGGAAGATCGGGAGATTGAGAACGAAGAAGAAGATGATTCGCTAACCCTGATGCAAAAAGCCAGTTAAGAGCCGTTGATCGCTCTCAGAACATTCACTGCTGCCATCTCATTCACTGATGTGGCTTCGGACTCTACAAAAGAATGTAAATCTACGCTGCTCGTATCTACAATACCAGGCATTGGTTTGCAGAATAGGAAGCAGACCACGAAAAAAATGGATAAATGGTGTCAATAAACTACTAAAGAAACACGGAATGAGAACACCATCGGCGTCAAAGATGGCACACAGCAGAAAACTACACCTCCCCACGTCGTTTAACGACACAAGATGATAATGATGACTTTTCTATCAGCATACACAGTCTGAGTACCGTGCAATCAAGTATCTAAAATCATTCTTCTGCGTTCAGTATATCAGTATCAACCAAAAGGTAAGTACATCTAAGTAAAGCAACTCCAGATAGGAAAGAGCGGACAAGTAGATTGTCAGGTCAGGTCAGGTCATCCCGTAATCGATGAGGTCGTTGGGGCACACATGAAGACATCCTCACAAACCCACGCCATTCTTCTCTGTCAGCGGCCGCTGCCTGTGCGTCAAGAGTAGATTGAGCACTCCTTAAATGACCTCATGGCTACACCTTCGCCAGATTTAAGCCGTGACTCTATCTCACCTGTTCATGTCCCAAAGAAACACTGCGGAATATCTCAGGAGGGAGGCAATTCAGCGTGTCGATGTCTAAGGATTGTAACGTCCACAGTCAGTCATACCAGCCCATCTAATGGGATTTCACATCTGGCATTTCCCGCTATCTGGTAGATCGTCACAAATGGGCAGCTGTCCATTGGTATGCATCTCTTCGTCATACGTAGAGACAATTGCTAAGAACAAACAGCAAAGAAGGAGGTAAAGTAAGTCGCGTGTCCTTTTACAGAACGTAGCTTCTTACAACCCCCACCTATTTGGCTGTTATAAGTTTCTTTTCAAGTGTGCTGTACGGTAGGTTGCCATTAATTTCCGTACGTGGAGGAGCATTCGCCAAGGAAAAAACCCAGTGTCTGCCAAACTGGACACAAGTGGGAATCGACCCCGATTGGTTGGGATTGTGAAAACCGAGCGAGTTTCACCACTAGGCCACGCAGCCTCCAAAGCAAAGAAGGAGACAAGAACTTATTTATCCCATGAAATGGAGGTGGATTGATGCAGCCCAGAGTATATACCGGTGGGTTCCGCCGCTACACTGATAGCACTCAACCTGCCCCTCAGCCTCTTTGTCTGGTCCCTCTCCAAGTAACACTGTCAGGAGTAATACACCCGCTGGCATAGCTTCCGGCTTCATAGGATCTCACAAGCTTTCCAATGTCGGCGAGGTAAGCTTATATGCGGAGAGACAAACACTGCATAATGCTTTCTTATGTGAAGCCTCAATTACTTTCTTGATAATGTGAAAGAAATGGAAGAAAATGGGCTTTGCTGTGGTTTAGTTTAGTTTAGTCGACGAATCAACGTCATTGCATGCACTTTAAATAATAAATGCTCTTCTCTGCTCCATATTTTTGGAGGATTTCAGCACAATGCAAGAACTCCATAGCACCAGCAAAGATCCCGTAATAGAATGGGTAGATTAAAAAATATATTTTGAATTCTGCTTGTGCAGCGAAATACTCTTTTCGATTTCCAATGGCCGAGGTATTATTAACGTTCGCTACATTGCACACGGGCGTCCGATCTCTACTACACAGATCCCGGGAAAACCAGAAAGTCCACGTGAACAGGATCCCGGACTCCACCGAGATTTGAACCCGCGATCTCTTGCCTCGAGACCACTAACTCCCCCAAGCTATGGCAATGCTAGCGAACGATACAACTTGGGTATTTGAGGCAACTGCATTGGAGGAACGTTTCAGCGTTTGCCCAGTGACCTGAAATTGTTATGTTGTAAAAACAATATGTTGATAGTGGCTATAGCGGGGACGTAACTCTTTCACATAGGACTAAACTGTATTTTGTATTTAATGCATTACACCCCCTTCACAATGACGATCATTTCAATGTAGCGCAAGAGGTCTCCGTGAGTGATCTCTGTGTAACAGAGACGTGAATAGGAGGAGTTCCACACTGAGATCATGCTGTAAGATCAAAATACAGCCCCTCTATGGTAGACGACTCCCCAGCTGTCGGCAAAGCACGCACTAGCCAAAAGGCAACTTAGTTTAAAACGGTTCTAGAAAGAGTTTGTCGTTCAGGGCATTTTAAATAGCGAATAATTCGTTTATTCAGGGGAGAGGTAAGAGGAGGAGCATAAAGATAATAAGAAAAGGAAGAAGGTGAAACAGTGCGAGAGAAAGAAAGAAAAAAGAAAGATAATGACAAAGAAGACGAAGAATAACTTAACGTCTTTATACTGGTTTAGAGACTCAGAGTTTATATACAACTAGTTACATTTACATTACCTTGTTACCTTTATTAACCTATGCGCATCCAATCTACTCTTAAATGCATTAACTGTCCCTGCCTCTACTACCTCCAGGGACAGTGCCTTCCAAGTATTCACCGCTCTCTGATTTTAAAAAATATTTCTTTACATCCAATATTGACCTTTCTTTAGTTAATTTGTATCTGTGCCCTCTTGTTCTCGATGGTGGTTGTATCTGTGCCCTCTTGTTCCTGTAGCCGGTTGTATCTGTGCCCTCTTGCTCTCGATGGTGGTTGTATCTGTGCCCTCTTGTTCTTGTAGCCGGTTGTATCTGTGCCCTCTTGTTCTCGATGGTGGTTGTATCTGTGCCCTCTTGTTCTTGTAGCCGGTTGTATCTGTGCCCTCTTGTTCTCGATGGTGGTTGTATTTTGAAAATCCTTTCCTGTGATTATCTTATAAACCAGTGTTAAGTTGCCTCGAATTCTTCTCTTTTCTAGACACTGTAGGTCGATTGTTATGAGTATTTCCTCATAACTGTAATTCTGGAAGCCCACTTTCAGTTTTGTTCCTCTTATTTGTATCCTTTCCATCATGTTTATATCTCCTCTACGATAAGGAATCCCCACTTGTACACAGTACTCCAAACAGTTTGACATTCACTTCCTTTCTCCTGTGTTCAATGTGTCTTTTTATCATACCTAACATTGCATTTGCATTATTCATTGCTACCTGGACTTGCTCACTCACTTTACGTATATGCTCTATTAGAACCGCTAGGTCCCTTTCATTATCTATCATTGTAATATTTTTCTCGCCCATTTTGTAATTATGGTCCATATTGGATCTACCCATATGGATGACTGTAAAAGTAACCCATAGTATGACTGTACATTTATCTATATTCAAGTTCTCACAGACAAGTCTCGAAATTTATATAGAATAATACGGAAAAAAGAAAAAGGAGAAGAAAAAGTAAGACATAGATGAAGAAGCAGATGTAGAAGACGGTGATGACGAAGAAGAATAACGAAGAATTGAAGCAGAAGTGAAAGGAAGAGAGGGCAGAGAGACGAGGAATTAGAAAGAAGATGAAGAAGAAATGGAATGAGGAGAGGTAAGAGAGACGTAGAATTAAGATGATGATGAAGAAGAAGAAGAAGAAGAAGAAGAAGATAACGGTGATGGAGACGGAGAATTAAGAAGAAGATAGAGACATAGAATTAAAATGAAGAAGAAGAAAAAGTTTGCAGCAAAAGGAGAAGACAGTGTTGAAGAAAATGAAGAAGAAGTGGAAAGCACACGGTGATAGAGACGAATAATTAAGAAGAAGAAGAAGAAGAAGAAGAAGAAAAAGAAGAAGAAGAAAAAGAAGAAGAAGAAGAAGAAAAGAAGAAGAAGAAATAGAACAAGAAGTAGAACAAGAAGAAGAAGAAGAAGAAGAATAACAACAACAAGACCAAAGAAACGAAGTAGAAATTGACGCCGGTGATGCAGAACAAGATGACGAAGAAGTAGAAAAAGATGACTGTAAAGAAGAAGAAGAAGAAGAAGCAGAAGAAGAAGAAGAAGAAGAAGAAGAAGAAGAAGAAGAAGGGGAATAAACACGAAAAATAATCTTTACCAGAGAGCGTAATCTGAATGAGTTCCCTCGTCACAAGCGTATCGACCCTATTAAGCTGGTTGACGCTCCAAACTTCGGTTCCCTAGTTCCCGGCTTTAGATACAATATTAAACATAATTCAGCTTGCTTGTTGACAGGTTTCCAAGACGTAAGTATTCATTCTGACAATGCCATGTTGATGTATTAAGTCAGGGAATCTCAAACTCAAGCCAGCCTGAAGGTTGCATGAGGGTGTATGATACTCAAACACGCCCGAGGTCCGCATGAGGGGCTCTCAAACTACTCCAGCCCGAGGACCGCACGAGAACGTGAATAATAGCTCGTGAACCTAACCTCAAAAGTGTCATGTTTTTCTACTTATTTCCCCCCCCCCCCCCCGTAACCTAGAAGTGGTCTGCCGGGGTCTGTATGTATGATACAGAAAAGAATAGCACCACTGCCTCACAGAGAGCATGTGGTAAGAGGCGACTAACTGTGTGACATGGAATAACACCGGCCATGATTAGGTGGTTTGTTAAGAGCAGCATACATGGCGTCTAACAGGCTGCGGGTCTACTTTGCTCTAGTGTGTGAGTCTATTAAGATAGACTTGCACATCAGTTAACCACCCTCTGCGACATTTGTCCCAGCACAATATAGTAATATTCTGCTCGAGCCTTGCCAGTTAAGCAGGAAATCCTCATCCCAGGTACATCCAGCTGGGATATGCACAAAGACACCCACCCCTGTAGAAGCACAGGTCGACTAAGACTACCTAGAACGTCATAGAGACAACACATAGAGCGTATTAGGAAATGCATGTTATTATGTGATAAGACATTTCGCTATTTGATAAAACATTTTGCTGCTTGACAATTGCTTTTTCGGCTTTAGAACTGCGTCTTCTCTCATGTATCCAATGACATTTTGCCATAATATTGTAGTGGCTACACACATGACACTTTTTTAGCATATTTATTGTTAAAAGACAAATGAAAGTTTGAGCAGCAATCTTAAATTCTATCTTTAAACGCGAGTTCATCCCATTTATTCATAACACATTTTGTTTTCAATCTTAAACTCTATCTATATACGGGAGTTCACCCATTTATTCATAACACATTTTGTTTTCAATCTTAAACTCTATCCATATACGCTAGTTCTCCCATTTATTCATAACACATTTTGTTTTCAATCTTAAACTCTATCCATATACGCGAGTTCTCCCATTTATTCACAACACATTTTGTTTTCTTTTTTATTCACTAGGAGGATCTTTTTAGACGACGTCATTTTAGAGAAGTTTAGTTTAGAAGTTCTAAAAGCTATGGAAGATGGTGGTGATTGTAAGCTTGGACTTACCCAAATATCCCTGCATGCCAACCATCTCACATCTCATGAAGTCAGAATAGTTATACAATAGATCCCTGGTAACTCAAATACACATGGCATTGATACGGCAGACAGACTGGCTACGAAGCGAGCAAGTCCAGAACAACAATGCACACCAACAACTCTACAGACAGTCACAAAATTACTGAAGACTGCGAACAAAGAGGCTTGACTTAATTTATTGGCACTGGCGATTACTGGGACAGAAATCTACAAATATATGGCCATACCAAATCCCAAAGACAAAGTTAACTTCCTGAAATGGAGAGATGAAAGCACAATTTTCCGACTGTGTACTCAACACATACAACTTTAGTCACTTGAACAGAACTCTACCAGAATATACTCCAGAGTGCCGGCTGTGCACACATGCCTACGAAACTATTCAGCACAATCTTTTGTTAATTTCGGGCGCTTGCCAGTGTTAGGAAAGAGCTTCTTCCTCCGAGGCCAGACAAATCAAACACTGTACAGAACTAAACAACAGCTCACAAACACTTGCAGATACCACTATATGGCATTAGGTCAAAGCGCAGAGCTCACAGGCCAATGGATCATTTACCAACAAACCAACAAGTTCTGCCCAATACTTCTTCAGGCTAAATCTACGTTTAAAAGCTGCAGAAAGAAGAACAGCTGCACTTAGTGACTAAATATAATAGTCATATTCATAATGTATGTCTTCTTTAGTCACAATCTACAGTTAAAATAGTCTGATAGCATAATTTTCGTTGTTAGTCGATCACAGAACAATGTAATCATCAGGACACACTTATTTCAATTACGCATAATTCTTGCCTTTGGAAATTTAGAAATCCGTTGGTTTCTGATTCGAATTCGACTCCCTAGAATTTTTCTTTTTTTCCTATTTTTAAAAAAATATTTGTGTATTGAAAATCATTATTAAAGACGTAGTTGATTTCTTAGTTTCAGAATTCAATTTGTATACACTGAACATGTTACGCCGCAGTATGTGTTCGCATTTATTTTTATTCCCTGAATTGTGCAACACAAAGTGAGTTAAAGTGATATTTTAATCTAATAATCCAGTGCCAATATCATACATTTTTGAAGAAATCAGTATTCTCACTCCTCATTTTATTCTGTTCCAATACGCTGCCAGGTTTATGTCGCCTTCACGCAAAGAACAAATAAATGGAAACTTAAAAAAATTTTCATACCAATTTTACTTGGAATACTTGGAATCCTGACATTCTAACAGACATGTTTTTTAATGTATGTTGCCAGGTAACCGAACCTTCGGCTATTTTAGAACTTCCTGCGGCTTACTAGGCCTGGGGGACGATACAAATAATTTGTGTAGATTTTTAACTTGAATTTTACAATTTTGTCAGGGCAGCAGCCGTTAAGTCTACTTTTTTCGATTTCTAACTGCCAAGAGATTTTTAACGTGCTCAACACTGCACACTGCTGTCCGATCTCACTACCCAGACATCAGAGGAATTTTTACGAGAAGATCTACGTGAAAAAAAAACCGTGATTTGAACCCGCAATCTCCGGCACCCAAGATGGACACTTTACCTCAGGATCGCTGAGCCGCTACCAATTGTACAGCTTAGAATATAAGCTAGTGACAATTTGCAGTGGAACATTTAGAAATCCTTAGGACGCTGGTTCAAATGCGGCTCGCGGGATTTTACTTTTTCTTTCAAAGCCGTTTCATAGATACGTTTTCAATTTGTAAAATTTAATTTTGACTAACATCTAAAAATGTTCGTATTTAGTGACATGATGTTACTAGTAATAAATAAAGCATGGTCGACATGTTGAAAATATATAAAGTGATCAGCTTTAAAATGTCACCTAACAACTTGATAAAGGGAAGTAGATATTCTTCTTCTTCTTCTTCTGCGTACACAGTCAGACAGTAACCATTATTTTTTCGAAAAAGCGGCGGTCATCCTGAGGCTCTCGCTACTGCCATAGAGCTTGTCTTGCAGTTCCACTGGTAATGGCCACATCTGCTCTCTCTGATCCTCGTATGTCGGGCAGTTCTGCAGCAGATGTTCAGTGGTCATTTTACCAGTACCGCACGGGCATTCGTCGGTACACCCTATGGAAGTAGATATTCATCATGTAGCATGTCCTTTGTAGAACTTCGCTCCCATCACAGTCTGTCTGAAAGAAACTCGTTCCCTTGCCAAAACACCAGCTTCCGCCACTGTCATACTCAGGCATTCCTGGATATCTTGGTGCCATCGTCTTCTTGGTCTACCCCTTCCTCTTTTGCCTGGCACCATACCTTCCATCACCGTTCTCTCAAGACCATTGTGTCTCTTGATGTGACCAAACGTAATTTAAATAAAAACTTGTTATAATATATCCTTTCTTTTGATTATCTTTTAAACTTGTATTAAGTCATCTCGAATACTTCTCTTTTCTAGACATTATAGGTTGGGTTTCTGAGTCTTTCCTCTAAACTGTAATTATGGAATCCCACTATGAATTTTGTCGCCCTTCTTTGTATAATTGACAGCATGTTTATATCTCCTCCACAATAAGGACTCCACACCTGTACACAACAATCCAATCTAGGTCTAACTATACAGATAGAGTATCACTTCCATGGTCCTATGTTTAATATTTCTTGTTATTACACCTACCTTGCCTGCACCCGGGCACCCACATTTGTGCTCAGTCCTTTTAGTTGCTGAAAGTGACGACAACGGAGCACTAGAGGGTTCTGAAACTGTCATGTGTCTTCGTCAGGTACCAATTTACAGCTAGGTTGACTGAAAGAACAAGCCATACCATGAAAAAGCCCTCCACATGCCCGGTCTGTTAAACTGAGCCTGATGGGATTCGAGCTTGAAACGCTAGGATGGTAAACCAAGCGCACAACTTGTAAACGACCAAATCCATATTATTATCCCTGACCACACGTTAACACAACAATCATGTCGCCATTCGTTGGAAACCAGTTTACCGGGTCAAGAGTTTGAGATCTCAATATTAATCTAAGTCAATAAAATCCGAACCTGTACACTGCTTGGTGAATGCAGTTCTTAGTGGCTGTTATTTCTCAGTCCTATTAATCCTCCGAGTGACCCTATACATGAGAACAGACATCGTTATGACGTGATCCCCATAGTAGTGAGCAACACGCAGATGAAGCCGGGCATAGCACCACAGCTTGGAGGACCAGAATCCACCTTCATCAGCACGTTTGAGATGTGAAAAAGCTACTGCAAATCGCCACTTAACGCCTTTTTCATGGCGCTGAAAAGAGTCATTGTGGAGTTCGAGGGGAGACCAAGATGCATCAGTGCATGATCTGAAAGCCGTCAGTGACTCATAGCTGGCTGCTTGCATCAGGGTCAACGAACCATACCTGACCCTATTCTTCCACCCTGTGGCGGCCCTAGAGACAGGCTGCACCACACTAGTGTAGTCTGGCAAATGAGTAGGGGTTGGAGTCTGGTAAATGACTAGAGGTTGGAGTCTGAATGCAAACCCTGCTCTAACAAAAAGATATATGAAATCGGATGTGTCGGGCCGAAAAGTGCGGATATTGCAACCTCGCTGTAAACTACGATACAGCTTACCAGCGCTCTTTTCAAGACGAACGCCGTAGAGGAAGAAGAAAAACAACAACAATAAGAAGAAAAGGAACATTAAAAAAACAAGAAGAACAAAAAAAAGAAGAAGAAAAGAAAAAGAAGGAAGAAATAGAAGAACGAAGAAGAAGAACAGGAATAAAAAAGAATGAAGAAGAACAAAAAGAAGGAGAAGAAGAAGAGGAAGAAGAAGAAGAAGAAGAAGAATTAAGAAGAACAAATAGAAGAAAAATGAAGAAGAAGAAGAATGAAGAAGAAAAAGAAGAAGAAGAAGAAGAAGAATGAAGAAGAAGAAGAACAATGAAGAGGAAGAAGAAGAAGAAGAAGAAGAATTAAGAAGAACAAATAGAAGAAAAATGAAGAAGAAGAAGAATGAAGAAGAAGAAGAAGAATGAAGACGAAGAATGAAGAAAAAGAAGAAGAAGAAGAAAAAAAAACGAACAAGAAGAAGAATGAAAAACAAAAATGAAGAATAAAAGGAAAACAAAGAAGAGGAAAGAGAAGATATTCATCGTGGGCATTCAACAACAACATGTTTCTTTGTTCTGGTACAATTGTACGTCACGATACACACAGTTCCCATTCATTGACTTTTAAGAAACACTTACATAGCTCCTACATTACAAGTACGCTCTTGAGACACAGTGTCCTCGTCGCCCATTCATTCACCAAGAAACTATAACCATCTCGAAAAAAAGAAGAAGAAGAAGAAGAAAAACCAGAAAAACAAGAATGAAGAAGAAGAAGAATGAAGAAGAGGCATAATGAAGAAGAAGAAAACAAATAAGAAGAAGAAAGAAAATGAATGAAGAAGAAGAATGAAGAAGATAAATGAAAAAGAAGAAGAAGAAGAAGAAGAATGAAGGACAAGAAGAAGAAGAAGAAGAAGAAAAAAAAGAATGAAGAAAAAGATATTCATCGTGGGCATTTAACAACAACACCAACAACAACACCAACACCAACAAAAACACCAACAACAACACCAACAACAACACCAACAACAACAAAAACACCAACAACAATACCAACAACAACACCAACAACAACACCAACACCAACAAAAACACCAACAACAATACCAACAACAACACCAACAACAACACCAACACCAACAAAAACACCAACAACAACACCAACAACAACACCAACACCAACAAAAACACCAACAACAATACCAACAACAACACCAACAACAACACCAACACCAACAAAAACACCAACAACAACACCAACAACAACACCAACAACAACACCAACAACAACAACAACACCAACACCAACAAAAACACCAACAACAACACCAACAACATAAGTTACTTTGTTCTGGACCAATTGTACGTCACAATACACACAGTTCCCATTCATTGACTTTTAAGAACCGCTTACATAGCTCCCACTGTACAAGTACGCTCTTGAGACAAACTGTCCTCGTCGCCCATTCATTCGCCAAGAAGCTACAACCATCTCGAAAAGAAGAAGAAGACGAAGAAGAAGAAGAATGAAGAAGGAGAAGGAAGAAGAGAAAAACAAACAAAAATTGAAGAAAAAGAGAATGAAGAAGAAGAAAACAAAAAAGAATAAGAATGAAGAGGAAAACAAATAAGAAAAAGAAGAATGAAGAAGAAGAGGAAACAAATAAGAAGAAGAAGAAAAAGAAGAAAGAAGAAAAAAAAAAAGAAGAAGAAGAAAAAGAAAAAGAAGAATGAAGAAGAAGAAGAAACAAATAATAAGAAAAAGAAAAAGAAGAATGAAAAAGAAGAACAACAAAAAAAGACGAAGAAGAAGAAGAAAAAAGAATAAAGAAGAAGAATTAAAAGAAAAAGAAGAATGAAGAAGAAAAGGAAAACAAAGAAGAGGAAGAAGAAGAAGAAAAAGAAGACGAAAAAGAAGATACTCATGGTGGGCATTCATCAACAACACGAACAACAACACCAACAACAACATCAACAACAACACCAACAACAACACCAACAACAACAACACCAACAACATACGTTTCTTTGTTCTGGACCAATTGTACGTCACGATACACAGAGTTCCCATTCATTGACTTTTAAGAACCGCTTACATAGCTCCCACTGTACAAGTACGCTCTTGAGACAGTGTCCTCGTTGCCCATTCATTCGCTAAGAAACTACAACCATCTTCCAATGAGATGCCCAGATCGATAGGTCCAGGCTTGTGTCAATTAGGTCACACGAGAACCAACGTTGGATGTATGCGTTGCTTGAAGCAGTGACAGAGTGTATGGTGATATTGCGTGCAGTGACGCACTCAGAGTGGGTGATGTGTGCCCCAAGGGGCAGCCCAACTACAGGGGATGCCACTGAGACCAGATATTAGTGGTATTATATGTCCTTTAATTTTACAATAATTTACAAACAAAATGTATCGTTGTTGGAGCCACAGCCATATACCCACCACTCCCACCCGCGCCCCCTTTCCTTCTTCATATGTGACAAATACTTTAGGTACGCCCCTGTATATATAGACACGCGCCGACGTTAGAAAATCGATATGCGTCATTTATCATATCCGTCGTGAAAGCTAAAGGTAGTTTCACAGCGGATACTGTTGTCAGGGATGAAGTGTTAGAGACGCCATTGTTAGAGACCACGGCGTGTTTACATCATGGGGATACAAGTCCCCTTCCTCGCTACCTTTATTTGCCAAACAGTAAGCCAGGTTTTCTTGAATCTATATGCAACTGAGTCAACTGGAACGTGCAATAAACGGAAGTTGAACGCAGTATCTTTGTCGTGAAAAGTGAACGCTCTAACACTATTCTAATCAGAAGTCTACTATGACAAAGTTAGTACAAGTTGTATCATAGCAAAAACTGCCGTCTGAGTTGAAGTGGTAGAGGTTTTATAGTAGTAGGTCTCAGCCTTTTCTGAGGTGGGGGTAATTAAACACAAATAATATGTGCTTACGGCAGCAATAATAATGGGATCTTCGCAGCAGAAAAAATAATGGGATCTTCGCAGCAGAAAAAATAATGGGATCTTCGCAGCAGAAAAAATAATGGGATCTTCGCAGCAGAAAAAATAATGGGATCTTCGCAGCAGAAAAAATAATGGGATCTTCGCAGCAGCAATAACTAATACTAATGATACAAATAGTGAGCAAAATTTCAAGCTGACAGGGTTTCATCAAAGTCTAATTTTATCTTCGGGGATCCGAGTCCATGCCCTTAGGGCTCCTTAGATATGAAAGTTTCGTTAGTCTTACTAGACCATACATATAATGATCTGTATTCTGCTTTAACTGGGCAACTTCAAGCTTCCAGAGTTCAGACATATGAATGACACACTCAAATATCTCTGGTCATGGGGTCTGTGGTCTCGTCGATGTCAACTGTACTGTGTTTGGGTGGTAGCTTGTCCCTGTCAGCTGTTCTGTGTTTGGGTGGTAGCTTGTCCCTGTCAGCTGTTCTGTGTTTGGGTAGTAGCTTGTCCCTGTCAGCTATTCTGTGTTTGGGTAGTAGCTTGTCCCTGTCAGCTGTACTGTGTATGGGTAGTAGCTTGTCTCTGTCAGCGGTAATGTGTTTGGGTAGTAGCTTGTCTTTGTCAGCGGTAATGTGTTTGGGTAGTAGCTTGTCCCTGTCAGCTATTATGTGTTTGGGTAGTAGCTTGTCTCTGTCAGTGGTAATGTGTTTGGGTAGTAGCTTGTCTCTGTCAGCTGTTCTGTGTGTGGGTAGTAGTTTGTCCCTGTCAGCTGTTTTGTGTTTGGATAGAAGCTTGTCCCTGTCAGCTGTTTTGTGTTTGGGTAGTAGCTTGTCCCTGTCAACTCTGTTTGGGTAGTAGCTTGTCCCTGTCAGCTGTTCTGTGTTTGGGTAGTAGCTTATCCCTGTCAACTGTTCTGTGTTTGGGTAGTAGCTTGTCCCTGTCAACTGTTCTGTGTTTGGGTAGTAGCTTGTCTCTGTCAACTGTTCTGTGTTTGGGTAGTAGCTTGTCCCTGTCAACTGTTCTGTGTTTGGGTAGTAGCTTGTCCCGGTCAACTGTTCTGTGTTTGGGTAGTAGCTTGTCCCTGTCAACTGTTCTGTGTTTGGGTAGTAGCTTGTCTCTGTCAACTGTTCTGTGTTTGGGTAGTAGCTTGTCCCTGTCAGCTGTTCTGTGTTTGGGTAGTAGTTTGTCCCTGTCAGCTGTTTTGTGTTTGGATAGTAGCTTGTCCCTGTCAGCTGTTTTGTGTTTGGGTAATAGCTTGTCCCTGTCAACTGTTTTGTGTTTGGGTAGTAGCTTGTCCCTGTCAACTGTTTTGTGTTTGGGTAGTAGCTTGTCCCTGTCAGCTGTTTTGTGTTTGGGTACTAGCTTGTCCCTGTCAACTGTTCTGTGTTTTGGTAGTAGCTTGTCTCTGTCAGCTGTTCTGTGTTTGAGTAGTAGCTTGTCTCTGTCAGCTGTTATGTGTTTGGGTAGTAGCTTGTCCCTGTCAATTGTGTTTGGGTAGTAGCTTGTCCCTGTCAGCTATTCTGTGTTTGGGTAGTAGCTTGTCTCTGTCACCTATTCCGTTTTTGGGTAGTAGCTTGTCCCTGTCAACTCTGTTTGGGTAGTAGCTTGTCCCTGTCAGCTGGTCTGTGTTTGGGTAGTAGCTTATCCCTGTCAACTGTTCTGTGTTTGGGTAGTAGCTTGTCCCTGTCAACTGTTCTGTGTTTGGGTAGTAGCTTGTCTCTGTCAACTGTTCTGTGTTTGGGTAGTAGCTTGTCCCTGTCAACTGTTCTGTGTTTGGGTAGTAGCTTGTCCCGGTCAACTGTTCTGTGTTTGGGTAGTAGCTTGTCCCTGTCAACTGTTCTGTGTTTGGGTAGTAGCTTGTCTCTGTCAACTGTTCTGTGTTTGGGTAGTAGCGTGTCACTGTCAACTGTTCTGTGTTTGGGTAGTAGCTTGTCCCTGTCAACTGTTCTGTGTTTGGGTAGTAGCTTGGCCCTATCAAGTGTTCTGTGTTTGGGTAGTAGCTTGTCCCTGTCAACTGTTCTGTGTTTGGGTAGTAGCTTGTCACTTTTCTAGGAAAGATTGGATTAAGGATCATAGTGAGAAAGAGGCACCATTACTTTGCTGTGCTTAGGTGACCTGGTGTCATTTAATCAGGCTCTGGATGGCGTGATCAGTTCCTCACCTGGGCGACCTTCCTGCAATAACTGCATGTCAGTCCAAAGTAAACAACAGCAACATATAATTATATATATATATATATATATATATATATGTATATGTGTATGTGTGTGTGAGTGTATGTGTTTGTTGAGTGCGTCTGTGGGTGTGTGTCTATGTGTGTGAGTGTGTATTTATGTATGCGCGAGTGTGTGCGTATGTGTGTGTCTCTGTGTGTATGAATATGTGAGTGAGTGTGTGTATGTATACGTGCGCGTTTCTTTGAGTTTGTGCCTGTGTGAATATATGTATATATATGTTAGTGTGTGTCTATGCGTATATGTGAGTGTGTGTATGTGTGAAATAGTGTGCGTATGTGTATGTTAGCGCGCGTTGGAGTGTGTGTTTATGTGAGACTTCGTGTGCGTGTGTGTTAGGTCGTGTGTATGTGTTTCTGTCTGTGCGCGTATGAGTGTTTGAGTGTGAGTATATGTGAAAGTATGTGAGTATGGATGTTTGTTGATTGTATGTGCGTATGTGTATGAGTGTGTTAGTGTATATGTGCATGACTGTGGGATGTGTATGTTGGTGAGTGTTTGTATGTGTGTATATGTGTGAGCGTAAGTGTGTGTGGGAGAGAGTGTGAGTGTGTGTGAGTGTGAAAGTGGAAGTGTATGTGAGAGTGTGAGTGTTTGTGTGGGTATGTATGTAAGTGTGTGTGTGTCTGTGTGTATATATATATATATATATGTATGTGTGCGAGTATGTGTATGTGTGTGAGTGTATGTAGGGGAGTGTGAGCGTTTGTATGTGTGTGAGTGTATGTGTGTGTGTGAGATAGAGTGTGTGTCTGTGTGTATATGTGTGTTAGTGTGTGGGGGTGTGTGAGTGTCATTATTTATGTGAGTGTGTTTGTGTGTATGTGTGTGATTGTATGTGTGTGTGTGAGTGTGTGTGTGTGGGAGAGTGTGTATATGTCAATAACACAACGTAATATATTAAAACGACTAAATTGGCGTCGATCATGCAATGGATAAAAGAGAGTCAATGAACTTCTTCTTGTTCGTACGCTGTCAGGCGTCAACCTGTATTTTTATTTTTAAAGCTACGGTCATCCTGAGGCTGTCGACAATGCCATAGAGCTTGTCTAGTATTGCCACTGGTGATGGCCACATCTGCTTTCTCTGATCCTCGTATGTCGGGCAGTTTTGCAGCAAATGTTCAGCGGTCATTTTCCCAGTACCACACGGGCATTCGTCAGTGCCACCTATCTTCAATTTATTGAATAGGTGGTACCTCAGTCTATTGTGGCCTGTGCGAAGTCTGAAAACCACGACCTGCTCTCTTCTGTTCAACTGGTAATAGGCATCGTTTTTTTTTGTGTAGCCAGTATGTTCTGTTTCCCATTTGGTCATGTATCTAGCTCTAATAAGCCTGTTTGACTCTTCGTAGGTTACACTAAGATCTAGTTGTGGTAGTTTTGCACCTTCTTTTGCCAGTCTGTCTGCCTCATCGTTGCCTTGGATGTTACAGTAGGATGGAACCCACTGTACCACTACTATTTTTGGTGCGGACTTCTGGCATAGTTGGCAGAGTACTGCTCTTAAATCATTATGTGATTAATATAACAATCGTCCATCGTTGTCGACAAGGGTTTCCAATTATAATCTTGTGTGATGCTGTATCGAGTATGTGGGTTGACTGATCAAACCAACACGAGTGCGGAATGTGCAATGGCGGCACTTTCAAACATGGTCTGCAGCTGCTTCTGTTATTAGATCTTCTTTAGACTTTCTGATTGCGTGTCTTTCCTTGGCTTACTGCACGCGAAGTTCCTCGCTGATTGCAACTCTTTTTTTTTTTACTTTACCTTAACAAACTGAACGATTTTAGTGCCAAGTATTCCCAGGTGACAAGCCAGTCTATATGGAAGCATCTGAGGGACTCGTTCAGAAAGTCTTTGAATCGGTTTTCTCCAAAAACGATGCCTATTACCAGTTGAACAGAAGAGAGCAGGTCGTTGTCTTCAGACTTCGCACTGGCCACAATAGACTGAGGTACCACCTATTCAACAAATTGAAGATAGGTGGCACCGACGAATGCCCGTGTGGTACCGAGAAAATGACCGCTGAGCATCTGCTGCAGAACTGCCCGACATACGAGGATCAGAGAGAGCAGATGTGGCCATCACCAGTTGAACCACAAGACAAGCTCTATGGCAGTGTCGACAGCCTCAGGATGACCGCCACTTTTTTCGAAAAAATAATGGTTACTGTCTGACTGCGTACGAAGAAGAAGAAGAAGAAAGAATCGGTTTTCTGGACCAAGCTGTGATCCTCTTCCTCCTGTTATCTGCTATACAGAAGCTTTTTTTGGAAATCGTGTGCTTGTCTTTAGTGGTAGGGGGTCAACCCATCTGAGTCGGACTTTCTGCAAAAGTACATGCTGGCTCTAGATTGAACTTCATTATTTTGTATGTGATCCTGCAACCGAATATGCAGGATGCGTCTCAGACAAGTGATGTGAAAGTGATTTAACGTCCTGGCGTAAACAGAGCAGGTCTCACACGCGTAGAGCAGAATGGGGATAATAGCAGCACCGTAGACCTTACGCTTACTCATTATGATGATTTCTCGACGGCCACACCCTGTCGAGCGCATAGAATCAAAACATGTGTTGGCGCTTGCTATTCTATTAGCCAACTCATTAGCAATAACCACTGACCTTGACAGCGCGCTTCCAAAGCAGACGAATGTTTCCATTGCTTCTAATTCCTTCCCCCCTCCCGCCCCTCCCCTTCTTAATTGTATCCCATGATTGTGTGTACGATTTACACGATTGGTAAATTACCTCAGTTTTCTTTATGTTTATCAATGTTCAAGCTAAAGTTATCACAAGTAGCAGCAAACCGGCCCATTCAGGATACTCAGGGGTCTCGATGTAAGGTATCCGCCTCAGATGCCGGAGGTCATGTAAGGGGACCCATTGGTCTCGATGTAAGGTATCCGCCTCGAGTGCTAGAGGTCACGGGTCAGAATCATAGTTGAGAAAGGCGATTTTTGTCTCGCGGATCTTCTGGTAAAAGTTGCCCTGATCTCTGGGTAACGAGATCGGACTGCCGTGTTCAGTGTCGATCACGTTTAAAATCTCATGGTAGTTAGAAATCGAAATGAGTAGGGCTAACTACCGCTGCCCGGACAAAATATTCAAGCTTCAAAAATCTACCCAAATTATTTGTTTCTTTTCCCATGGCGTTTATTAAAAGCAGCAAATAGATGGCTCGTAACAGACTGCAGGTCCACTTAGGTCTAGTGTTTGAGTCTATTAAGATGGACTCGCACATCGGTTAAACCACTTTCCAGGAAACTGGTTGTATACAGGCTCTGCAGAGTCTTCTAACGTATAAAGACACTAAGTTTAGTTAAGTTATGCCTTCCTGAATACACTGTTCTGACCTACATAAGTGATGTACCGATCAGCGGCAGGTAAACGGTATGGATAGCAGAAGGCAATTGTTCAAAAGGAAGACAACTTAAATTGGAGGACAGCAACAAAATTATGGATTTTTTCATAGCCTGGTAAACTATGTCAGCATGGTATAAGACGTTGCAACCGACTTTCGATAAGAAGTTGAAAACTGATCTTTGCATACCTTAAGTCCTCAAGAACACAAATCAAGAAAGAAATAAAATGACTCGGTCTTATCATCTAAATGAAATGCGATCAAATATAAAAGCGCATTTGGGGATCAAGAGGTTGAGCAGTGCATGAGCTGCAGCTGTTAGCCACCAATAGCTGAAGTCAGGACTAGAGCTGCCAAGACCTTCTACACCTCCACATGGTGATCTTCGATAACATACTGCAATAGAGAAGACTGGCTAAGGAGAAAGGATCGAAGAGGAAAGGCTAACCCGGTACTCTTCTTCTTCTTCTTCATCGTACGCAGTCAGACAGTAACCATTATTTTTTCGAAAAAAGCGGCGGTCATCCTGAGGCTGTCGCCACTGCCTTAGAGCTTGTCTTGCAGTTCCACTGGTGATGGCCACATCTGCTCTATCTGATCCTCGTATGTCGGGCAGTTCTGCAGCAAATGTTCAGCGGTCATTTTACCAGTACCGCACGGGCATTCGTCGGTACCACCTATCTTTAATTTGTTGAATAGGTGGTACCTCAGTCTATTGTGGCCAGTGCGAAGTCTGAAGACCACGACCTGCTCTCTTCGGTTCAACTGGTAATAGACATCGTTTTTGGTGTAACCAGTATGTTCGGTATCGCAGTCAATCTGTAAACTTCGACATAACGCATTCCGTTCTCTGGACTACATTCTACTACTTAAGCCCTTTTCAGGACTTTGGTAGAGGGAGATTGAGAACGAACGAAGTCAAGTCAAACCAAATGAGCGTCTACAACAAATGAAAATCGTTTTACAATTATCTTGGAAGACTATGTAGTGGATGGATAGACAATACAACATAAATTCCATAACACAAATTGACAGCCACCATTGCACCAAAACCAGCAATTGAGAGGAAACGCAACCTACTCGTGGCACTGCAGCAAAATAGAACGTGACAAATTAAAATATATAAGCAATTGCCCACAGACAAATGTCACAAGCGACGTCCAAACAACAACCCTCCTCAGAAAACACAAATATGATGTCTATAAATTATGGCCAGCTTCTGAACTATTGACCTATTGATATCACAGGAAGTAGAGTCGTTGGTGAATGGTTTCCGGAAGTTAATGTCACTTCTGACATTTATCTTTTGGAGATCTGTTTGCGTGTGGGCGTACACATTCAATCTGTTCTTTGTCTCTCTGTCTTTCTCTCCCTCTCTTTTTGTTTCTTTCCCTCTCTGTCTCTCTTATATATTTTCTAAGAATCTCTCTCACTCATCCTCTCTGATACTCTCTGTCATTCACCCACCCACCCTTTCTCTCCCTAGTCTCTCTCACTCATTTATTCTTTTACTCTTCCTCTCACCCAGGCTCTCTCACTAACCCACTCCTTCTTACTCTTTCTCTCACTTTCTTTCACTAACACTTTCTCTCTCTCTCTCTCTCATCTTCTCTATCATCCTCTTTCCTGCTGCCTCTCACTCTATGTTTCAGTCTCTCTCTCATTCCTTCACTGCATGCCAGTCACTTAATCAATATCCCTCACTATCTCGCCCATGCACTCCCTCCCGCTCTCTCTCTCCCTCTCTCTCATTAATTAACTACATGTCACTCACTTAATCACTATCCCTCACTATCTCGCTCATGCACTTTCTCCCTCACTCCTTCTCGCTCTCTCTCTCTCTCTCTCTCTCTCTCATTCATTCACTACATATCACTCACTTAATCACTATCCCTCACTATCTCGCCCATACAGTTCCTCCCGCTCTCTCTCTCTCTCTCTCTGATTCATTCACTACATGCCACTAACTTAATCACTATCCCTCACTATCTCGCCCATGCTATCCCTCCCTCACTCCCTCCCGCTCTCTCTCTCTCTCATTCATTCACTACATGTCACTCACTTAATCACTATCCCTCACTATCTCGCCCATGTTATCCCTCCCTCACTCCCTCCCGCTCTCTCTCTCTCTCATTCATTCACTACATGTCACTCACTTAATCACTATCCCTCACTATCTCGCCCATACAGTTCCTCCCGCTCTCTCTCTCTCTCTCTCTGATTCATTCACTACATGCCACTAACTTAATCACTATCCCTCACTATCTCGCCCATGCTATCCCTCCCTCACTCCCTCCCGCTCTCTCTCTCTCTCATTCATTCACTACATGTCACTCACTTAATCACTATCCCTCACTATCTCGCCCATGTTATCCCTCCCTCACTCCCTCCCGCTCTCTCTCTCTCTCATTCATTCACTACATGTCACTCACTTAATCACTATCCCTCACTATCTCGCCCATACAGTTCCTCCCGCTCTCTCTCTCTCTCTCTGATTCATTCACTACATGCCACTAACTTAATCACTATCCCTCACTATCTCGCCCATGCTATCCCTCCCTCACTCCCTCCCGCTCTCTCTCTCTCTCTCATTCATTCACTACATGTCACTCACTTAATCACTATCCCTCACTATCTCGCCCATACAGTTCCTCCCGCTCTCTCTCTCTCTCTCTCTGATTCATTCACTACATGCCACTAACTTAATCACTATCCCTCACTATCTCGCCCATGCTATCCCTCCCTCACTCCCTCCCGCTCTCTCTCTCTCTCTCATTCATTCACTACATGTCACTCACTTAATCACTATCCCTCACTATCTCGCCCTTGCACCTCTTCCCTCCCTCCCACCTCACAACCACTGTTTGCAAGGCTATTACCTCCTATCATCGGAACTCGCCACTTCCAGTCATAAACAGGGGCGTATCTATTATGAAACTAATAAGGCTTACAAGCTACAAGGCTCCTAGACCTGTATGTCCAACAGAAACGAGCGCAGCCCACATTCCTTAACAACTGTTGGTCTAATGTAGGAGAAGGGTACATTTTCTTACCATTAATAATAAGGTGTCATTCTTCTTCTTCTTGTCCGTTCGTTCTCAATCTCCCGCTACCAAACCCTGAAAGGGCTTAAGTAGCAGAATATAGTCCAGAGAACGGAATGCGTTGTGTTGTAGTTTACAGCTTGACTGCGATATTTGCACCTTTCGGTCCAACACATCCGACTTCAGCAAGCATTTTTTGAGTACCGGGTTAGCATTCCCTCTTCGATTCCTTCTCCTTAGCCAGTCTGCCCTGCTGCAGCCTGTTATCCAGGATCACTGCGTGGAGGTGTAGAAGGGTCTTGGGACCTCTGGTTCGCTGGCCCTGACGCTAGCAGTCAGATATGGGTCGCTGACCACTGCAGCTCGTGCGCTGCTCAGCATCTTGATCCCATACGGTATCATTCAATACAAGTTAATAGTTCAAGTGAGACGATAGGGGCTAGTGGTTAAGTGGCACGGCTCACAACCCGACGGTGCTGGGTTCGGTTCCCATCACAGCACCGGCCGTTACCTCGGGGAAGCAAACTCATAGAAAATGCAGGAGGAAGCAGACCCTTACATAAAATATATGCCGAAGTCGGATGCACTGGGCCGACAGGCGCAAAATAACGGTATGCAACGCACATCGCCTTACCGGGAATAGAAAAATAGGCGAACGCCAAAACAATTTTTTGTAATAGTTCAAGGACAAATTGTAAGTTTGTAATGTTAATGTTTGTAATGTTAATGTTTGTAATGTTAATGTTTGTAATGTTAATGTTTGTAATGTTAATGTTTGTAATGTTAATGTATCAATTAGGTTTGCTGTAAACTAAATAACACCTCTTCTTCTTCTTCTTAATCTACGTCTTCTACTTATTCTACTTCTTCTTCTCTTTTTCTTCTTCTTCTTCTTCTTCTTCTTCTTAGACGATGGTCTTCAAAAAGAGTTTAGGAAGTTTTGTCCCAGTTTACAGCGGTGCTGCGATAGCTGGCTTTATTTAAAAACTGGCCTTCAGTGTCTAGAAGAGAGAAGAATTCGTGGTGACTTAATACAGGTATATAAGATGATCAGAGGAATGGATAAAGTGGACTTTAACAAGTTTTTTAAAGTACAACCACCAACAAGGACAAGAGGGAACAGCTACAAGTTGACTAAGGAGAGGTCCAGATTAGATATTAGGAAGTATTTCTGTAGCCAGAGAGTAGTGAATGCTTGGAATGCATTGCAAAGTGAGGTGGTGGAGGCTGGGACGGTCAATGCATTTAAGAACAGATTGGATGCGTGCAGCTTCTAGAGGAAGGTGATGTAAATGGAACTGGTTGTATACAGACTCTGCAGAGTCTTCTAAACCAGTGTAAAGACGTTAAGTTAAGTTAAGTTATTTGGTACCGGGTTTACCTTCTTGCTGTGATTCTTTAGCCTGACTACACTAGTGCAGCCTGTTTCCAGGGCCGTTGCTTGGAGGCATAATGGGGTCTTGGTCAGCTGTGGTTCTCTGATACTGACGTAAGCAGCTAGATACGAGTTGCTTACCCCTGTTCGCTATTCCCTGCTGCATCTTCGTCCCAACCCAGAAGTGGACCTAAACGTATATTGCAAGGAAGCTCTCATATGACAAAAATGTATGTGAATATGTTGCTACAAAGCGTGTTCAAATGAAACCGGAACTAACTGAACCAAGTGAATGTACGTATGATACGCATGATGATGTCAATTCTGGTGTAAACAGCACATACCAACCGTCAAGTTTGCAAAATTTAATTATCCGTTGAAAACATGGTGGGTGTGATACGGAATCCGTCCAGAGTTGATCAGTGAGCGATGATTCGGTTTCATCCAGTTGACATTCATCGCAGCAATTCGGGTCACCAAACCATGCCTGCATTCTGCGATGAATGTCAACTGGTCGACATCCTTCAACTGTCAGAAACCGAATCACCGCTCGCTGATAAACTCTCGACGGATTCCACATCACGCCCGCTATGTTTTCAATGGTCTCCTGAGGAAAATATGAGTCGGAGGATAATGAAATTTAACAAATTTGACGGTTGGTATGTGCTGTTTACACCAGAATTGACGTCATCATGCGCGTCGTACGTATGTTCCACTTGGTACAGTTAGGTTCGGTTTCATTTGAACACGCCTCGTAAAAAATATACAAATTTGAATATTTTGTAAACATCTCCTTCAAGAAATGATGTTATAATATTGTCTTTTTATGTTCTATTTCATACTTCATGCCTTTCTCTAATTTTCATAACAAAAAATTCATTTGGATTCACACATGAAGTTTTAACGCGTGAGATAATCTAGGACAGCAATTTTAATCAAAAATTATGTGCATTCTCCCTCCTAAATATGGAGGCAAACAGATCAAATGGCAAGAACAGGGGCAGGAAAATAGTTAGGACCCCAAATACTTGGTTGTAAAGTTAGATCTCATGCTGGCCTTTGCGACACACTGCCGTGAAACACAAGGGAAGATACATACGAGAAATAATATAATCTGAAAATGGACAGTACAATATGAAGAGCACAGATGTCCTCCGAACATCATCCCTTAATCTGTATTTCTTCGTAGATGAGTACGCCACGCCAGTTTGGAAGAACTCTGCGCATGTCAAACTTATAATATAATAATATACCTAATAATATGCATAACGTCATCTCAGACATGAGGTGAGGAAGTGGCGCATTACAAAGTGATGGAAATAAACAGGTAACCGACCAGCACCCTATGTTTGGACACCAGATGCAGTGCACAATAATGACATCTGCACAAAGTTTCTTCCACAAAAATGGTCACCTTTTTCAAACAAGTATTGACGACTTATTAAAACTCACAACATTTTGCAAAATCCACAGAATAGCGAAGCAGATGATAAATTTATGGCACTGTGTGTTATTTCCGTCCTGCTAGTAACGTGAACTTAAATATATTGATCGAAAGACAGGTCAGTTTTAGAGCTCCCATTTCACCTTTTGACCTTTTCCATGACCTCTCTGTTTGCATAAATTAAAAGGCGAAGGCCGCCGTCCATCGTAGACGATGATGGCATAATTAATTTTGCTAGCGCTATTTTTAGTAAGGATTAACTGCGCTACTTTTTATCCTCACTCTCTCGTCTCGTGCCACCCGACCCCAGTGGCAAGTCAAGGACAAGACGACTAGGGAGCGACTACGAGATGTAGGGGACACCGCATCAAGCACCCGTGAAAAAGACGGCGAAGTCCGGAATCGAACCCACCGCACCTGATCACGAGGCCGACGGTTTAACCACTTCGCCACGGAAATCCCTAGTTGCATAGATTACCTCACATTGAATACGGATTCGCAAGGTCAGCTAAAAAATGCGCAGTTTCACATAAAGATGGAACGCCTTGTCTTACAGTCAACACAGACTCTACAGACCAGTCCTGAACATCGTTCTCCGTGCCCATCTGTTGCCAGCAAAAGTAATAAATGGCCAGCTAAGTGTTATTTTCCCAATAATGTGTGTGATTTCTTACGTTGTATCGAAATAAGAGTTCGATGTCGAATTATCGATACATTTGCTACACGCCGTTTCATAGCTCGTTGAGTAACTCAGAGCATTTCAGCATCTGCACAATTGCCACGCTTCAGAGCCGTACATCATGGCTAGAATGACCTCGGAAGTAAAGGTGTGTGCTCTTGCTGTTTGTCTCTCTTCTGCTGGAGTATTGACTTTGTATAATTGCATCTGTACCAAGCCGATGTTTCCCGCCTATCAGTGTTGCAATCAATATTGTGAGTGATATTTATGGCTAGGTCCAGGTAGGCGTAGGAGCTGACCCGCTGGATAGTTTAATCAGCCAACTTGGCTTTCTGCTGTAGACAATAGGATTTCTCATTTAGCTGTTTAGCAGTTAGGGTATTTAATATTGCAACTAATAACCTGGACTATATTACACACACAACACACGTACACACGAACACAACGCATGTAGAAACAAGCTATTTACACTTTTCAATCATACGATTAATCCGAGTGGTAACCGCGCTGTAGAAACAATGGAAGTTAATGTTTGCCTAGTTTCATAAAGCGAGGTGTGTTGCTCTGTGTTTAGCGTCTTATGATCCACTGCGCCTGATTGCAGCACGTGTTTTAAAATATATTTATTTTTAAAGGGGCACTACCTTCCAGAATCCAAATATATCCATGTTAGAGTTGTGGGCCGTGTCACTAACCACTATCATGTTGAATCTAAACATGACCATGTTAGAGTTGTGGGCCGTGTCACTAACCACTATCATGTTGAATCTAAACATGACCATGTTAGAGTTGTGGGCCGTGTCACTAACCACTATCATGTTGAATCTAAACATGACCATGTTAGAGTTGGGGGCCGTGTCACTAACCACTTTGATACCCATCATCTCGAAAAGAAAATGTCCACAATGCCTGTCCAAACATGTTGTAAAAGACGACAATAAAAAGCTGTACACACGGCAAGCAATCGCATAATGTAAAACCATAGTTATTTAAACCAATGGTGTAAATTCTTGGATTTATAGCAACAGTTTTTGCATAAAACACTTGCTAGCCCTATACACAACACTCTATAGTTGGCTTTTATAATATGCTAGAAGTGTTACGGGTCCTATTATTTTTAAGAAGGATGTAGAGCAACAATGTTCTCTATACAACACAGGTGTAGATCTACTGCCTGTGTGGAAATAACTGGGAGATTGAGAAGCTGGGAGGAGACACAGAAGACCTGGACAGAAGGTGGGAGGAGACACAGAAGACCTGGACAGAAGGTGGGAGGAGACACAGAAGACCTGGACAGAAAGTGGGAGGAGACACAGAAGACCTGGACAGAAAGTGGCAGGAGACACAGAAGACCAGGATAGAAAGTGGGAGGAGACACAGAAGACCTGGATAGAAAGTGGGAGGAGACACAGAAGACCTGGATATAAAGTGGGAGGAGACACAGAAGACCTGGATAGAAAGTGGGAGGAGACACAGAAGACCTGGATAGAAAGAAGACAGCACTATGGAGTGCCCTTAAGGGAAACTTTCTCGGCAAACTCTCATTTCACGCGAGAGCTGACACTAATGACGAACGTTGCGTTGCGTTTTGTCGATTTTTAAGTTTAATGAAGCAACTAAAAGATGGTTTTGTCGGACCTCGGTGGTCTAACTTACCAGAAAACTACCTCCTCCACATTTTAGTTGTGTTCACAAAGTGCAGTAAGGGTAGCTTTCCGTGAAATTGTTAGACTCCCTTGGTACCAAGTTTGTTGTTTACTTCCTTTCGACTTAGTCACTCCTTTTCTACCCTGTGGGTGTGTTAGGTTGTGTATACTTGCAATCAACTATGCAGTCAAATATATATTGAACTAACTGTTTTGTCTTTGCACGATAGAGTGGTTGCCTCCTTCTAGCCTTCATGCTGGCTAATCATCTACATTGATTCTTTTCGTCTAGTCAGACGATAGTAATTGTGCTATTAGCACAAAGCCTGGGCAGAAATATAGAGACCATGTGTTGTCCATGCAGTTTCGTCCCTCTCTCGGTCTGCGTTGTTTACTCCAAGAGAAAGGTGAAACTGCTGGATCAGCAGAGGAATGCTCTATCTGTTCGTCTGTAGGGGCTTCACTTCTAGATCAGCCGCTAGCCAAGGCTACGGCCTGGTCTGCCCTGCCACAACACTCAGTTGAGGTTGTCTTTCCTCGCTCTAGGTAAAGGTATTGTATCCTCTTGTGTGTGCTCCTTTACACATCGTCGGTTGTCAGGTTTGGTAGGTGCTGACCAACTTTCAGAGTTATCAGAAAACAGGTTGCACAGCCACATCTGACAAAACCCGACAAGATACGTCAGTATCTTATCTGCAAGTCTTCAGATGGTTTAACTTAACTTAACGTCTTTATACTGGTTTAGAAGACCCTGCAGAGTCTGTATACAACCAGTTACATTTACACCACCTTGCTCTAAAAGCTATGCGCATCCAGTTTATTCTTAAATGCATTAACTGTCCCTGCCTCCACTACCTCCCCTGGCAATGCATTCCAAGCAGACACCCCTCTCTGAGTAAAAAAATATTTCCTAATATCTAACCTGGACCTCTCTTTAGTCAGCTTGTAGCTATGCCCTCGTGTTATTGTAGGTGGCTGTATTTTTAAAAAACTTGTTATAGTCTAATTGATCGATTCCTCTGATCATCTTATAAACCTGTATTAAGTCACCACGAATTCTTCTCTCTTCGAGACACTGTAGGCCGGTTTTTTTTAATCAGAGTTTTCCGTCTTCTGGATGAGCGGCCTTCCTATGCTTTCGAGCCTCATCTGCCCGAAACTTCTGGTTTTAAGGTGCCAGGGACCCGCCTTCCGTCCCTTCTCCTGTTTGTCAAAACAGTTCTGCCGCGCGAAAGCCAGGAGTTGGACTTTGTTGTCAGAGGTTATATGAAACGCACGCCATGGGCGCATTTAGTTGGTGTTGAGAACTCAACCCTTCCCAAGGCTACAACAACATTTAAAACCCTAGCTAATATTGTTTAGGAATTTCGCTACCTTTAGAATTGTTGCAGGGACAGTGGCTAGCAGTCTGCTCCTTTCGACTTTAAGCTGCCAGGGGTTCGTTTACGCGCAGAACGTGTGCATGGAACCTCCGAGTTCATCGATCATCTTTGATGTGACTAGGCGCCAAACTTACCTCCTGACATCAGGCTTGAAACTTGTAGGATTCCGACGACCCACTTTTTCGTATTTTCGTTCGTTTTTTTTTAGAGGCGATCGCCTTGCTTTCCAGCTATCGCCATTATTATCATCAGTCCCGTAACCTAACAGGTCATTGGGGGACGAATAAAGCAGATCGTTGGACCAGTTCCAGCCACTTCACTCGGATTTGTGCCAGGAAATCCTCCGAATCCTCCGTCTGGACGAGATATTATAGCCGTAGTGATATAGTTGTCATTGTTGTGTATTGAGACAGCTGGCGCATTTCTGATATTTTTGTCAGTGCTTTCTGTAATATCGGTACGTCTTGGGCCGCTTTGCACTTGGCGGACCTCATCCCTCTCCAGACAACGTATCCCTCAAGGAACTAATACGAGCAACTTGTGTGCTTGTCTACCATTGTTCGTGTTTCAGATTTACTTCATTTGTTTCTGCATTAGATAATTGTTAGATGCAAATGCTGGATTTTAGCATGCGCTTTGCTATTATTCTTCCCGCTCTGTTATCAGCGTCGTTGTGTGTCGTTCCAATTAGCATTAGATGTATTTTCGTTCAACGACAATTTTACCTTAGATAATTTCATGACTGAAACAGTCAGCCAAAACGGCACTCAAATCCCACGAGAACACTGAGATGAATGAACCGAGGGCAGAGTTGGTGAATATGTTTACACGGTTCAAGATAGCAGATTCCGTTGATACCATTGCACTGTAACATCAAGGAAAACGAGGACACCAACTGCCTAGTTAAAAGAGGGGAATGACACTTTTACAAGAAGAATACTTGGTCAACTATGAAGAAGCAAAAACCATAATATAAGGGCAATGCAACGTAAAGTGGCAGGAAGAATATCCCAGACATTGCTCAGATGACTGATACTACCAACTGTCAAGGAAAGACCAGGTTACCCTATAACGTCTCCGAACTGGCCCCAACAGAATGAGACACCACCTATACATCTATTTCAAGATAGGTACCACCAGCCTATGTTTCTCCGACATGGCAAACATGACAGCAGCACATGGGTGCGCACAGCCCAAGGAGAAAGCGTGACATGGTTGCCATATTAAGAACCAATCTCTCAGTTCCACTTACTTACTCTAATTCAGACAATCATGTTCTAGGGACGTCACCTCACTTCTTTTAGTTATTCCTCCTACACAACATCAACAATGACAACACTAAAACGTATGTGAATAATTAAAGTACAAGATATATCATTTATTACAATTTTTTGGTTTACAACATAATCAAAACTAACTAAACAAATATAACTAAACCTTTCTAACCTGTCTGAGTCTAATAACCCGGATCTAATGTCTAACCTATGCTCTTTACATTACCTAACAATTTCACTTCGACGTAATCTATACAAATCTTGCTCTATACTCATTAACTATCTAAATTAGTGGTCACGTTGTGCCTTTTAGAAGTGGACGATGAAGTTGGTCTCCGGTGGTGTGCTCACTTTAAATTGTCAGAACTACTATGTGGAACGAAAGCTTCGTATATTATGTCTGTTGATGTGCTACCTGCGGAGATTCTGGTACACCTCACTTTTGATCAGGACTTATGGATTGTATCCTTGTGTCCACCACACCATTTTTGAGACAGACAACTGTTTTAAATCTCTCTTGCTATTGGTTTTATTAGCCTCTTAGGCACCTCCCCTAACAATATGGCTACTGATTACGAGGTACCTCTGCTCCTATCGTTGCCATGCAATCCCCTCGAATGACTGTTGTGCCTGTAATACTTGTCAATCTGACAAGTTCCTCCCCCTGAAATCTATTCACTTAGCTGACTTTCTTGTCACCTTTGGCAATGTGCCAGTGACAGTTTTGTCGTCAAATTATGTGTCGTTTAATACCTCTACCACCGTATCTGTGAATAGTTAATACAACAAATGGGCGAGACTAGAGCCCCTACCATCTTTGACAACAGTCTTCAACTCACTAACAGCAGATCTCTCTCTCTCTCTTTCTCTATCTCTCGCGCTCTCTCTCTCTCTCTCTCTCTCTCTCTCTTGTGTTACTAATCGGAATCTCGCTTTGTTACCTTAGATATAACTTTCCCAACCTGAGCTGAAATATTCTATTACTGTCCCCGCGAATAAGTTGCCAGTCCAAACACCTCTGCTCCCTACTGAACTGTTATAGACGTTGTGACCTGCGCCTTTCTCATCGAGGTAAAGCTGTACAGTAGTACTGCGACCTTGAAAAGAACAACATCAGTTATTGAAGAACTGGAATCCCAGTCTAAATGGTCGATGCTCATAGAAGAAGAAGAAGAAGGTGTAGTATTAGTAGTAGTAGTAGTAGTAGTAGTACTAGTAGAAG